>WEIS01059003.1:27463-101668 GCA_013389965.1 Todus mexicanus
AAAAAAAAAAAAAAAGGAAGCAAAAAGGCGGGGTGAGGAAGGGGTAGAATCAAAGGGAGAAACGGGGTCCTCCCCAAGCTTTGATGCCCCGGGGCTGCCTGCAAGAGCCCACGGCGGGAGGGGCGGGGGANTTCTATGATTCTAACAAACTTTTCCCTAGCAGATTAATTAGTTGCGGAAGATTTCATGGTTTAATAGCTCTGATAATCAATATTTTTTTCCCTTTCACTCCAGCGCTCGCTCACTGATAAATTTGTTGTGTTTCGGTAGCGTATATTTCCAGGAGAAATATGGGTTCATTGTAGCCGAATGAGGGGTAAATAAGACCAAACAGTATCGTTTCATTAGAGATTTGCTGAACGTAACCAATGGCAGAGCCAAAGCTGATAATTTTTACTCTCTTCAGCCTATTTGAAAAAATTTTAAGTAGCAGCTGCCGGAGCCCATTGCCTTTTCTCTGCAAACATCAGCAGAGGTGGCGTTCCCCACATTGTCCTGCTATGCGTGCTCGTGCAGCCCCATCCAGCCTCCAAAAAACCATGGGGGAATTTAGCTCTCCGCAAGGACCTTGTCTTTGCCATCCCAGCTGGAACAGCTGACAAAGGTGCAGGGCTCAATGTGGACCAAAATTATTAATGATTGGATGATCTGAAGGGTTCTAGTCTGTGCAATCCAGCTAATCTCAGTGCAATGTCTCACCTCAGGGACCAGTGAACATCTACCAGGTGGGATGCACCTTTTGGAGACATAGAGCTGGGCCTGGGTCAGACATTATGTCAACACCATCAGAATTCCAGGCTCTTTAATTTGGTTTCTCCATAGGGTTTCCTCAAACTCCTGCTTCAGTAGGATATAGCATGCACCAATGCCCGGGATGGGTTCTCTAGCTGGTCTTGTGCGTGAAGGTCTTCATCGGCAGTGACCCGGGAGTTATAGCTGATAGACAATCTAATACCACTCAAAAGTTATGCTGGGCCCTAGATAATGATTTGAAACTGTCTCCCTTAGAACAAGACATGGTATGCATAAACCACTGTGCCACGATCAGCAGAGGAATCTCTGTTGTTGTCCAATTAAAAAGGGAGCAAAACTGATTATTTGCTACAGGAAGATGAAGCCAGCACATGCAATTAATTGCCAGCAAATAAATTACACATTGGGATGCTCTAAAGCTAAACCATTCATCACTGCAGCCTGCCTTTTCTCAGAAAAGCTGGGCAGATTTGCCAGTGTGGGTCTCTACAATATATTTTAGGCTTCTTAGAATTTCACATGTGTCTAATTGGGTCATTAGAGACATAATAATGGAAAGAGCATTGTAGGGACTTCCTGAGCATGAGACAGGCTGGCTAGAGCGAGTCTCGGTGCCAATGCTCCAGGATGGCTTTTCACCACTACCCCACCAGCTTTTCATTGCCCTCATCTTCTTGGCTTGATGTCACCAACATTTTTAGAATGGTTCTATCAATAACAGATTTGGAGAAAAATAGATTGTTGTCGTTCTTTGCTTGTGTAAAGCATCCTTCATCCCTCCCTCCTGCCCATGCCTGGTTTTGCAGAAAGGTTATGCTCAGGGTAGGGGAGATCTTTGTATTATGCTCTGGGTTTTAATGTATGGGCTGTGTGCCCAGAGAGTTGAATGGCTGATAAACGTGACAAAATAAATAAAACAAAT
The DNA here is from genome assembly GCA_013389965.1 of Todus mexicanus. Classification (NCBI taxonomy): domain Eukaryota; kingdom Metazoa; phylum Chordata; class Aves; order Coraciiformes; family Todidae; genus Todus; species Todus mexicanus. Next base: position 29,139 of record WEIS01059003.1, read on the forward strand.
AATAAATTGGAGGTGCTCCATATGCTTCCCAGAGTAAGTGGGTACTATTATTCCTCTTTTGGTAAATGGGACAGCAGCCAATGTTTTCACACTTGGATGCTGCATTCAGGTCCTTTGTTATGGATCAAAATGCCTTGCTTAAAATGTTTGCACCGTGAAGAGCTGGCCCGAGATATTTTGGTGAGATCCCAGTGAGAGCAGGGGGCTGTCACGAGGCCAGTGCAGCCTTCTAACTTTGCTCCACAGGAAGCAAATGATGAGCAACACCTTCTTTTGCAGAAGGGCCTGTCTCTGGGAGTTTTGATGCTGTGTCTCTCGAGCCCACTAATAATCATGAGGTTAAGTGAGGAAGGAAACATACGGCAGGCATCAGCTTCGGCATACGCTACCTCTGCCTTCCTTGGGTACAGAAAAAACAAGGAACAAACACTGATCCATTGGCTGAGAGCAGAGAACTGGTTCCTCTTGATTGGTGACATCTGAGCTACTGACTAGGAAATCAGGACGAGAGATGCCCAGGCAGCCTGCGTGGCTGTTTGGTATAGATCCTGCATCAGGATAGATTCAAGTGTCAGGTTGTAGGTCAACCTCACAGCAGGTATTCTAACTCTGGTCTTCCAGGGCAGAGTGTAGGCCCATTGGCCCTTAGCTACTGCCTCAACAAGGAGGAAAAAAGTATTGCTATTTATGTGCCTCCTCTTCACCTCTCTGTACAAGCCATTCCTCAGCGCAGGGGGAGTGGAGGAGGGAAGAAAGCGTGGTTAGAGCTGCAGTGGTATTTGAGCTGCCTATGTGATGGACTGATAGAAAATTGTATCAGATTTTTTATTTTTTATTTTTTAAAATGTTGTTAGATCAGAGATTTAAAAGAATGGCAGAGATAGTGAGAGGGCAAATGCAGGCAGGAAAGCTCTGCATGGACTGCAGCCGAATGGCTTGAACACAGCATACCAGTCATTGTGCACCAGTATGCGAGAGGCAGACAATATAAATGCTGATGTGGACAGCCAGGATCAGAGAACCAGAAAGCTGCCAGAGAAACATCCCTTTGTGTTTTCCATCGCTCAGGAAGTAAACAGTTACCTAAACCCATTTTCATGCCCACCTACTCGGTCAATAGCTGCACTGCGCCTCCTGCTCCACTTAAAGCTCCTTAATGGTGCAGAGGAGCTTTGATTGCTGTGATGTGGGCCCCATCCCTCTGGCAAACCATTACTTAAATCCAATCCATCGAAGGTTCCTACTGCTCTCTCAGTGATGGGGAGCTGCTCATCAGTTGAGTACCCTCTGATTACTTGTCACAGCCAGGCTTCCTGGTTCTTTTTCCCGGATGGAGATATTAAATAAATCTCAAGTGATGTAATTATCATAACTCAGCTGACGAAGCTTGTGGGCAGACACAGCCAGGGGTTGGAGGGAGCTCTGTCACATTTTCTTTTGTCTTTCCTACTGGGCAGTTGCAAATGTGCCGATGCAAAGGGTACTGCTGCTGGGAAGTCGGGCTCAGCAGATGGGGGTTATGCATTCTCCAAGCATCCAGAAATAATCCATGTATTGATTGTAATGATCGTTTCAAAGGAGATTAGAAATAATTTCTGGAGTTCTGTGCCTTGGTGTATGTCCTGCCTTGATCTGCAGTGAAGAGCGTGACACTCTGCACACTGTGAGTCCCTGTGCTGCTGCTTTCTCCCCAAGCAGCGACTGAACTTCCACTCGCTCTCTCCCTGCGAGGATCATGATCTGCCTCTGAGCTGATACAGAGCAAATTTTTCTACTTCCATGTTAGTTTGCTTTCTGCTAAGGTAAGAGAAGGAATTGTTCTTCTCTAAAAAATCAGGCATTGTCCCGCAACAGGAGCCCAAGCAAAGAAGTACAACCACACGTCTTTTTCCTTGAGGTTCAGGAAGAAATCCAAGTCTTTATTTTATTACGCTCTCTCTACAAGAAGTCTTGAGGCCAGTCAATGTGCAGGAGTACGTGAGAGAGATGATGTAATTGCTGATGAGGGCAGCCCCCACCTTTCCTCCTTTAGGATCTGGATTTCAAATTCAAACTTGCGAAGCCACAGCACTTGTCTTTAGGACTAGACAACCCTAAACATAGAGCATTCTTGGTAACAAGTCCTACACTAACTCCTACAAAAGGAATTCCTTGTCCCCTTGGGTGACTAGTCAGAACTGTGACTTGAATAGAGCAGCTGCAAGAGATGGTGCATTTCAGGATATCTTCAGAAGGCATTTAGCCAAATGCTGAGTGGTTTTAACTAACCAGGAATGTAGTAATTGTCATGAGATCCCAAGCCTAAAAGAACCTGGAATTTAGACATTAAAAAAAAAAAAAAAGAAAGAAAAAAAGAGAAAGTATATAATCACAGGTCCCTTGGATATTTCCACTACTCTCCTGAGTCAAGTCAAATTTGTTTCAAGTCTCTAATTGCATTCTCGGATGTGTGTTATTTTAGCGACATGCAGCACTCCTAGAACTAGCTCTCACTTGTCTGACATGGGATTTAGGGAGAAAACAATGTTGTTCAACAAGCCCTGAGAGGGGCTGATCCTGAGAGATACACCACGCTCTCCAAATCAAGGTGATCTGAGAGGATCTACCATGTCATCAGGCATTTTCTTAGCTATCAGAATTCATGATCAGACACAGTGACACTGAGGATATTGCCCTTGGGACCATCATGATTATACTATGGCACAACACTGCCATGATCAGCTTAAGAAAACAGGAGCAACTTGGAAGGTTGAATGTCTGTCCTCAGGAGGACCCATTCATGGCATTAAGGGGTCATGTTTGGTGACACTATGTCAGGATGTTCAGATGGTGAATCCCATGAATCCTGTACTGAGCTGAGATCGCTCTTGGGTTACAACTTTGCTTCGGCGTACCATTTGAGGTTGTTTCCCCAAATTCTTACAAGTCTGTATTTTAGGATTTAACATCTTAGTCTGCCCAGATAACCTCCTCGGCTACAGCAGCTTGTTTCTGGATCAGCAGGCAAATATACACATGCTGCACAAATACAATGCAGGTGGTGACGGCACTTACAAGCCAGATAATCTTCTTAGATTCATCAGCAGTAGATGAGTTTCCATGTTTGCAGAAGCCAAGGCCCAGGCAACAGGAGAGGACCGTTTTAAGTGTCTCCTAAGTGACTCTTATTGCATTGAGAAGGGAGGGGACACAATTTCAGAGAAAGGAACATAGTGAAAAACACTATAGGAGGACATCCTCCTTTCACCCTGTGCTGAAGAAGCACCCACCACATGCACCAGCTGCACATCATTTTCACAGCAGGAGCAGTCAGTAGGTTTCCAAATCTGCCTGCAATTGTCAGGTACAAAGCACTGGGCTAACCCAGAGCCTGTTAAGATACTGTGTGTTGCCCCTCTCTTGCCCAGAATGTGCTCCAGTGAACATCAAAAATACAGGAAAGCCCACAACTGTTGCTAATAAGTGCGTAAAGATTTCTCTGGCAGGTATCACTCTCCTCGCTGACTTCTCCCCACACCTTTGCACAAAGCACAAGAGCAGCGTCTGTTGACGGACAAGTGCAGTGTCTGCCAATAAAAGAACTAAGGGCTCCACCAGGAAGAGATAAGAAGAAGATAAGAGGATAAGTATGGATTTAAAGGCAGGGCTGTTGGAGACAGAGTGCTGCCGGCAATTAAAGCAGAGAGAAGTGGAAGAGCAGCGAGAGGGAAAAGGTAATGGATTTACACCAGTAACAGGAACAGGAGCTGAGTTTTGACGATAGCACTTCTAAGGAACACAATAGTACATAAGAATGGAGACCTTGTTCCGAGAGGGAGGTCTTGGCTTTGCATGTGGCCCTGACACAGCATTTGAAAGGGAGCTGGAGCACCGCACTGACACACTCTACCAGGGCCTCAGAAGCATGTGAAGTGAGAGACTGCTGTGTCCAAGTGATGGCCTAGATCTACCGCTTCCTAGCGGACTTTATGTTAATTAAAGGGAGACTTCAAAACCATATGAATTTTCTTGCCAAGATAATTAATTGATTTAGAAGTCTATGTAGTTAAAGGGGTTTGTAATTACATTTTATGGTGGGAGAAGCATTTTAGGGATGGATGCTACCAGGTGGCAAACACCTCCACGGAGGTGCCGAGCGGCTGGATTTCCCAGTGGACTGAACCCTCACTGCTGATGAGCTGAAAATCCCCTCTTGATCTCAGGGTCATGCACCTCTTAATGACTTGGTCCCACTAGACTGAAGTATTCAGTCTCACAGCCTCCAAAAGGAAACCCTTGAAAGCCCTTGCTCCTGAGCTAGTGTCTGCATGTAGGCAGCAACTTCCTGCTCTTGAAGGGGCTTTTCTTTCCTAACAGGCTTTAGCTCTCTCTAGAGATGTTTTTTTAACACTCAGGTCAGATGCAGCTGGCTGTGGTGATGGGCTGGCTCCAATACCAGTTCTTTCCATTTTAAGACTGACGTGGTTTCTCTGGATCTTCCTCCCACACAAATGCTTGCTCTCATTGAAGAAGATGGGGAAAACACAAGCCATTAGCCCCAGGAAACACTTCCCACCCTGTGCCACCCCCAAACTCACATCCCTGACTTCCTGATCTGCCCTGTAAGGGCATGAATAAATTTCAGGCCCTGAAAGCACTTCAGCTGGATAGGATGAGCTACAAGCTCTTTGATTCACATAGGGAAACTGAGGCACAAGCAGGAGAATTCCCTCATTTGAGTCAGGAGCAAAATGCTATATGGGGACCTATTTTACTTCATAGCAATGCTCTCTTCTGAGAGCAATTTGTACGTCCTTATGTGATGTGCAAATAAGCACGCACACAATAGATATCTATTTTTCTTCCCTCACTTTACGACTGAATAATCTCACAATCTTTGTTCCATGGAAGTTTGACTGCTGCTGTTTATTGCCCCCTGACAACAGCCCACAGCTCCTCCACAGCAACTCACAAAGGTCTCCCAAGCAGAGAATTACGCCCGTTGGAGGCAATAAACAGCAGGAACAGTAGAGTGACTAAGCACCAAAGATTCTGCATTTGTGTAGAAACTAGCAATGAGAAGGAGAAAAGGATGCTCTGGAGGATAGGTAGTGCTTTAGGAAAAAAAGTTTCCAGCATGTTCTAAAAAGGAAGGTTTCTATACAGAAGACACTGGTGAAATTTGAACCTCATCGCATGCTTGAACCTGCCTGTCATTCTGGGTAAGGCTCACATGCCAGTCATGGAGGTGAGGAGGGTCAGCAGTATGGTGTCCCAGCTCCTCCCTGCCTACCCATGAAGAAGCAGGGATGGGGATTCAAGTTTGCTGTGACCCCACTGGAGCAGCTGATGGCCGTTATTTCCCCTGCTCACAAACATCGCTCTACCCCAGCATAGTGGCCATGTCGTGGGTCTCTTGCCCAGGCTCCCTGCACAGGAGGGTGCATGGGGCAAGATGGGTTTAGCCCAGCACAGGACCAGCTTTTGCCACCTGCAGGACATGGTGTTGAGGGACCCATGGTAACTATGAGAAGGGGCCTTGGTCTGATGAGACCCAGAGGAAGATCACAAGCTGGCCAGACTGCAGGAATGACTGTGCTTATGTACATTATGATGATGAGGAGCTGCTGCTGACTTATGCCAAACGAAGCCCACAGCTGGAGTCCTGGTCATTCAGGCAAAAGGCAGAGTGGGCAAACCAATAATCTCTTCCTTGGGCTGATGCTTTTTCAGTTACATGATGGCACTACACACACAATGGAGAACTGGCACAGCGTACCCTGAGATTCTTCCTTCTCCTGCCCTCCCCGGTGTGGTTTGGATGTGTGATATCAGGAAAGCTTGCAGAGGGAGATGGTGTCTCTTGTCTGAAACCATCATGTATTTGGACTTTGCTGCTGAGCTCACCCCTGCCTGTCTCTCATGCCTTTTGGGGAGCTCTCATTTAGGTAGATAAGGATCAAAACCATGAGGGACCTCAGCAAAGGAAATTGTCTACCTGGTCTCTCTTCTCCGAGGCAGAGCTGCTCCTGCAGTGGCATTGACAATACGTGCTCTCACGATATTGCTGTTCCAATGAAATCCTAATGTACACAGGGAAAAAAAATAAATTAATCTCCTTTTGTTCTCTTCCCTGACCAACCCCTTCCTACATTTTTCTTTTTGATTCATTTTTATGTTCAGTGGTATAAATTCTCCAGGTCAGCGCTATGTCCCTTGGTTGCGTGATCTTTACATACCGCCAGACATATGCAGAGGGATGAGAGAAGACCAAGTGCAAACCAATCCATCCTATTGACACTTCCATTTATCTCTTTTCTTTCCCCATCTGCCACTGCTCAAGTCCCTTTGTATGTGTGTGTGTGTGTGAAAGAGTGATGGGGAATTGAGATGCGATGATAGTAGAGCCATTGAAGATCTCTCTGCTCACAACTGTAGCTCTCCCCTTTCCCTTCTCCTACCTTGCGACCCGTTCCTCCTCCGGTTATTTCAGATTGCCTCCAACCCTTCGTTCATGTTCTGCTTTGTGGCAAAAAAGAGACTAATGTATTAAATAAAAATAACGCAGAGTTTTTCAGTGCTGATGAAAGATGTCAGGGTGGCAGTCAGGAAGCTGGAGCCATCTGCCAAGCCCAGACTCAACACCGGTGGCAAAGACGCCCTACTGCCGGGTGCATCAAGGGCTCCCAAGTGAAAAGCACCAGTGTCCACAGCTTGAGCTGAGCTCTGTGTCTGAAAGCGGACAGATGCACGTTGTCTGTGGATCAGGCAGAGAGGGAGACTCTTAACGCACACTATTAAAATTTCATGGTCCTGATGTCCAGCAACCACGTTGTGAGACAGGACTTTGTTCTAGGTTCACATTTAACCATGTGCTTCCCACTGAATGTGCAAGCCAAGGCACACAGTGTTCTTTGCTTACTAGGCCCGGTCAAGACCCTGATATTTTCATTGAGTCTGTATCAGCTGTAACAATTTCTGCTCTACTCTGGCCCAGGATGGTTCTGAACCCTCAGCTACAGCCAAAGCAAAGTCCAGTGGCTGTTAAGTCTCTCACCTATTAAATCATTCAGATAATCTCCACCTAGAGTATTTACTTTTCTCCAGAAATCCTGTTTTCTCTTCTAGAAACTAAGCCTCAAGAGCTCATGACCTGCCAGGTATTTGCAAAGTGGCATACATTCAAAATGTACTTCTTTCTTAGCAGTGGTGTTATCACACAGTGAGCTTGTTCCTGGAATGAGCATTGCTTAGGAGTTGTCAATACTTTAATCTGATTTATACAAGCTGTGTTCTCTCGCTCCCTCCTCCCTCAAATAAGCACTAATAAGTTCTCAACCTGGACAAATCCCAGGCAGTGGGATCAGTACCTGGCAATACATCAGCTTTGTTGGTGAAATCGAGGATGAAGCGGAGACAACTGAAAATGTTTCTCCCATTTGTTTTTAATTCTGCCTGCAAATAGCTCGGTGTCTGTCTGAAGTATGACTGCCCTATAGGAATACACTTCATTTCTTATATTACTGTGTGCCAATTAAGTAATTAATGGAAGTCTGGAAAATCTATAAAAAAAAATTGGTTGCATCCACAGGGAACATTAATACCGCCTGGTGTCATGGCCATGAATAAAACCTGACAGTATGCACAAATTCAGAGGGAACTACCTGTTCTGCTGTTCGGAAATTAAGCTCAAGCGTTGCATCAAATTATTTTCAAGACCTGGTCTTTAACCTGTCTGTGGACTGGAAAATATTTGCAGGGCATATGGGGGTTAGTCTCTGTCCCCAGGACTCAGTTGTCACTTTACAAACATATGATGTATTAGACATCGCTAGACATGAATGTCACTACTTCTAGCGTCGAATTCTGTCAGCACGATAGTGTGCTGTGATGCAGTCACAGTTGGCATCTTGATTTGATTTGTACGTTGCTTCACAACTCGCTCCAGGAGGGCTTAGGGTCTAATTCTGCAAACAGCTTTGCAAATGAGAAAAGTCATCCCCACCACTGCTTACAGACCTGAGCTCTTCACACCTAGCAAGAGGTCTTCTCAGAGCGGCACCGCCCATCCTGGCAAAATTGTATGGAAATGGTGACCATTTCCAAACTTCACTTGACCTCAGAGGCAATGCTTGATTTCTCCGTGTTATAGCGAATCCAGATAGATGACAAGGAAAGAAACAAGGGACTCGCTGAAAACCCAGCTGCTGCTTCTCAGCTTGGATTTTCCAGGTCAATACATTTCAAATTTTTTTTCACCAATACAGAGCAGTGAAAACCTTACCCCTCCACGCTCAGTCTTAAACCTAGCTCCTGTGAGATAATTTTAAAAGAAATTTGTTGCCTGTTAAAAGAGGAGACCCGCTCCCAACCCATACTCCTGCACTGTCTTTTGATTCAAGGCTGCTCCATAGCAATGAGGAGAACTTCATCACAATCCCTCTAGACGGTGTGAGGGTCTAACTAGCAAAGGTGGGGTTTGTAGCATGGACATGTGTTTTCTAAGACCTGGATCAAGAATCATAAGCTCATTTCACATACATCAGTTGTCAGAGAGCAACAGCCTTCAGCCTTCATCAACCTACACTAAATGCAGGCCAAGAAGTTACTGGCAGAAGACTCTAAAGTCATCAATGACTTCTGAAGCATTTCTATCCTCAGCAACAGCAGCATAACCTCATATTAATATATTAAATTATGAATCCAGAAAATTACTCTATCAGAAAAAAAAATATATATTTGTATTTGTACAAATATCTATAGATGTATGTGCTGTCTGTGTATGTGTGCATCCTCGCACGACAAGAGATCCAATCAGACACCTCTTGCACTTTTCTCCTTTCCTAGTACAAGAGCTATGGCGCAACCACTGAATCTGAAAGATGGAAAAGATCAAATAGACCACCAGCAATAATTTGTTATAATATAGGATCAGCAGGTATAATGTATTGCCTCAGGATTTAACTCAGGATCAAACTGTGCATTTTGTAGTGGACAGCTACGTGATAATCCCATCATCTATGACCTAAAGAAGGATCTGCTCCCTGGTACAAACGAAATAAAGGATTCAGCGGACAATCACATTGAACGGGATGAATAGTTCCTTTATTCTTGTATAATGAAGCTAAATCTCATAATCTTTTATTGCTGTAACTCTTGTGTTTTGCAGTTCTTTTTATTGGACAGAAACATTCCAAACAATGCTAGTTTCTTGACTCCCAGAAGTTAGAGCTGAGCTTAGACAAACTTTTGCAGCCCTCAGACGATGACATGAGAAACTTTCTGTGTATCCTTCATGGACCTTTCTCATAGTGAGGCACAACCTGTTCTCATGATGTTACACAAAACCGATTTCCTAGATCAAATAGGAGTTTGTAATTGAGTTTGGACATATTTGACAACATGATAAACACTAAACCCACTGCTTGTAGTACAGTGGATAACGCCTATGTTTAGTTATAGCCCCACTGGGAAAAGGATAACTTTTTTTGTTCACCTGTAAAGAACCCTGCACGCCTGTGACACCATAAAAAAAAAAAAAAAATTCATTGCACTACCAGTCCCTTGAGTTATTCATGCCACTTTCTTCTTTCTCCCCACCCGGTATTAAGCCTTTTAAAGCTGAAATTGGCTGCAAATCTTTCTAAATGCCATAGGACCATTTTACTAAAACATTATCCATCTTAACATCATGTCAGATTTCTGAATGAGAATGACTTCTTTGGTGGGAACAGGCCTATAACTTATACTGCTTCTCATTTCCTGAAGCACTGGAATTGTGCTGCTCCCTAACGTTATTTTATTAAGATGCGATTTGTCATCATATTGCTGAAAACAAGATAAAATGCAGGCTAATTAAATTCCTTATTTAACTTGATGAGCATCTGCTTTCTGTAGTCACATTCTTTTAAACAGAACCTTTGTAGCTGTTCCTCAGGATCTGGCTATCATGATTTTTACAGTGATCATAATGGGGAGATGCCCCCCCTCTAAATAAAGGCACACACATCCCACTGCCTACGACCCCTGATATTTATAATGAGAGATGTATAGCACCGCCCAGGCAGCCTGCAGCAGTGCTTTGCAAGCACGCTGCCCTGACACTTCAAGAGTACTCCCTGTTGTGGAATAACTGCTATCCCAAGGAGCCCAGTGGAAGTCACTGAGACAAGCTGGTAGAAAAATACTGCAGGTGACAGCGAGTGTTTTTTAAATCAGGCTGCTATACAAAATACAACAAACAAATCACCTTGAGACTCCCCCCTTCTGTCGCAGATGAGACTTCCAACATAAAGGAAAATCATCGCTGTTGAAGGAGGAGGCTTAACGAGTTTAAGCACACACTTCAAGTTAAGCGTGTGCTTAAGTGTGCTGTTTGCCAAGGACAGATCCTGGCTCACTCTCCATGCACGGCATTCACGGAGGTTTCCAAGAATGAGAGCAATCTTCCTGCATCAGTGGTCGAATGAAGACTGAGGTAGAAGAGCGTCCTGTGCTGAGTCCATGTTCTTAATTAACGCTGTGCTCCCAGCTAAGTCACAGCAGAGGATGGCAAACAGTTGTATCAGAACCCACTGTAAGATCGGGGCTTTTAGGAAAGTCTTGGGCATGCCACAACCCTCAAGCTGGCTTTTGGACACCGCCTTGGCATCAAACTTTGCATTCCATGGAAGTTCAAAGCTGCTCCGCTCCTCTTGGTCTGGACTATGCTTTGAGATCCTCCAAGGAGAGATGCTGCTCCTTGCAAGGAAATGGTACATCGGTTCATCCTGTGTAATGGTACATCGGTGGTTAATTATTTAACATCAGCAACCTCTGACGCTCCTGCTTAAAGGATTTATCGGTATCTCTGGATCCCTCATGCATGAGGAAGAGAAAGGGCAGAGAACTGTGCCTAGCTTTAACGAACAGGATCTCAAAAGTGGGCTTCGCATCAATACTAAGGCCACAGGACTAGCTGCTTACTCTGAGCTTGAAAAACAGGCCAGTAATTTAAGTTCTAGAATAGAACTGGGAATGTGTCATGGTTTAGCCCCAGCTGGCAACTAAGCACCACACAGGAGCTTTAGTTCGTTTACCCTGGTTTCCTAAGGAATGCAGTTAAATTCTCTCCTAACTTTGCACCCTTCTGCCAGTTCAAACATGTTTCACCAAGATAAAGTCCTGTTCAGCATCTGGACAAAAAAACCTCCAAAAAACAGTTGTGCAGAGCAGAGGGACGTGCTCTTCTCTGAAACATAAGACATTGGAGAGTCTACATTGCTGGCGCCCTCACCCCAGCTGGATCCCAATTGTGTTCAATGCTGGTGACAGAAGCTTTGGAAACACTGTTTGCATCTCAGTGTGGGGTGTGGTTGGTTTTTTTTCTTTTAAATCTTTGTTCTGGGTGCCAGTGACCAGCCCCTCACACCTGGGCTGCATTGAATAAAAGATGAAGAGTGGGTGCAGCTTTGCAGCAGTCCTGTGAGTGTGGCAGTGGCCTGGCAGCAAAGTGGAGGCCATGTGCCGTGCAGACCATTGCTCTGGACTGGAGCTGTGGAGAGGAACCCAGCCAAAAAGGACAGAAGGCAGAAAAGAGACCCTGCAATCTGTTGGAGGGGTTGTACTATAAACAAGAGCAGGAAGGCTTCAGCGTGCCAGGGAAGAACAAGCTGTGTAGATAAAAGAAGCTGCTTCAAAAGAGTGGAAGGTGACTAATTCTCTTTGCACTGGGTGGCCACAGAGCAGGAAAAATAAGTGGCTGGCAGTCAGAGGAGGGGAGCGACCTTCTCATGCTAGAAAAGCTCACAGAAAAGCCTGTGCAGGTCCTCTTTCAGCAGAGTTTCAAGGGCAGATGGATTCAGCAAACTCCAAATTGTGTATTTGGTGCTACAAAGATGCTCAGGGAAAGGGCCTGATTCAAATTCCACTTGTAGTAGTAGCTGAGCTGTCAAATGGGCCTGCAGGTCATGGTCCTTCATGGGCCTCAATGGCAAAGTAGAGTGGACTAGAGTAGAGTGGACTACAGCTACAAAAAGAAACCCAGAGATAACTGGTACAGCGGGAGAGGAGAGGGGTGGCTGCAGGATTAGCATCATCCCCAAACCGAAGCATCCCCTAGCCCTCCGAGCCCAGGGTTCTGGTTCCTCATTAAGAAGCTTAGACCCCACTGAGGACCCAAAAGCAGAGCAGACTCCGCAGCCTACAAAGGACAGGTGCCAGAAAAAGTATTCAGCTCAGGCCCCAGCAGCCTGAAGAAAAGGTTTATCCAACTAGAAGCAGCTCTGCCGCTCCAGGGGGCTTTCTCTGACTTTCCTGCCCCTAGAGCTTCTCTGAAGAGATGACCTGCATGCCCTGGGTCCAATTACTTGACTGGTTTTAGCTGGGAAGGAACTGATATGGCTCAAGAGCATGAGATTAAGTTATTTTAGAAGGTGCAACTACAAGTTCTCCATAGCCAGACTGGCACATTTGGGCACTAGTAATGGTGTCTCTGAGGTCAGTGCAGGCTACCAAAACCCTCCAAGAAGTTGGGACATCTGAAGGCTGTTAGCCTGGGCTGATTTCCAGTTGTCTGCTGGATGGCCTTGCTATACCCAGAAGCTCTGCATGCAGTTCAGCCCCAGCAGAGCGTGCAGGCTGGCCATGCATCCAGAATAAAGGCAGCCAGCTCTATTCTTGTGGAGAAGCACCAACGTGTCTTGGCAAGGCGGTGGAGTAGGGCGAATACATTCAATGTGACAGCAGGTAGACCTCCTAAGAGCAGCTGAAAACCCCGCAGAGGACAATGCATGAGATTCCAGAATAGCCCTGGGGCCTTGAGTAACTCATATTTCAGGTATTAGCTGCTGCTCATACAAGATGTACAATGCGGGCAGTTCTCTCCTCATCTGGGAGCCAGCAGCCAGGACCAGCCAGCTCAGCCCATCAGAGGATGTTTAGAGCATGATGCAAGTGATGGAAGATCCTGGTAAGAACGGCACTGATAACCCCATTTCCTTACATTTCTCACGGATGAGAGTGTATCTTTGGAAGTGGGTGAATCATTTCCTCTGCAGCAGAGCTGGGGTGAACTAACCCTCCCAGTCCTCCCAGGACTTTTGTACTGCATCTCTCCTCCCTGACCCAGTATGTGAAGCGTGAGTCCAAGCCACTGCTGGAAGCATGTTCTCACTGAAAGGACACCTGGAGCGCTACCAGCAAACTGCTCGCAAACGGCCTCTCATTTTGTAGGTCTGTTCTCTGCATGGCTGGGCTGTTCCTCGTGCCTGGCTGAAGTTGTGGCATATGGAGCAAATGCTTCAACGTCTGTCTGTGTGTCTGCCTGGCCATGCAACCCAGGAGCTCTCTGCAAACCGTGCTCTGTTCTCATCATTTTCATGAGTCGGGAGCAGCCCCTGATAGTGGCTTTTCTCCACTTTGCCCAAGTTTGGGGATTTTCTTCCCCTCCCACCCCAATCTCACAAAGCATAACGCACAATCACCAGAGAGCTGGAACTGGATAGCTGCTGGGGGGGAGAAAGGGGCTGGAAAGAGTTGCAGGGTTATGCTCTGCGTGTTCTCTCTCCCCCGTATGTGACACTGGGATCTGGTTTAGCTTTAGGCAGCTAGAAGTGTGTTCTCTCTCTGCTGCTTGGCCAGCTGGAGTCTGCTGGCTTGCAGGGGGATAAAGAGCAATGGCAGAGAAGCTGAATGGAGTCCTTGGGGCTAAGCATCCTTTCCTAGCAAACCTGCTCTGCAGCCAGGGAGTTTGGAATCTGAAGAAAAGGTTCAACTTTTAAGAGAAGCTGGGACAAACCCCTGATTTTCTATTAAAGTGGCATAGTTGTGAGCACCTGTGCGCACGTGGTGTGCTCACATCTGCGTGTGTACAATTCCCAAGTGAGTAACAGTACTCCCAGGGTTGTGCTGTCTGTTGAGTCACACCTCATTCTTACTGCCTGCCTTGTTTTTCTCGGGCTGATGAGCTCTTGACTAATGGCAGCCACTGCTGCTTAATCAGGAAGCAATTTAAGGATAACCTTTACTAATTAACCAGCAGAGAGTAGGATGAATAAACTGTGAAACAGCCAGCTGTCTTCAGTGTCCCCAGCCAAAGGGGCTGTCAGGTGGGAGAAAATGGTATCTGGGGACAAGGATGGTGGTGCCAAATCTACCACTGGGTAAGGTACAGAAAGTCAGGAGGTAGGAACATGTCCAGGAGGAGGCTGCAGGAAACCGGGGCGAATGCTTTGCTGACATCCTGGTAAACAACATCCACTGAAGACAGATAATGTTATGAAGATATGACGGAGAATGCTATTTTATTGTAGAAGGTGCAGGTTAACTTGGCCCATTTTGCCTTTGGTAAATCCACGCTGGCTTTTCCCAGTCACCTGCTTCCCTTGGTTTGTGATAGTTTCTAGGGAGATTTGCTCTATTACTTTCCCAGGGACTGGGTTAATGGGCCTGTAGTTCCCTGGGACCTCTTTTGGACCCTTCTTCTATACAGCTCTGACATTTGCCCTCATCCAGTCACCAGGGTCATTCTCCTTCTCTTCACCACTTTCCAAAGACATGAGACAGCTGCCTTGCACCCCTGGCAGCCGCTGCTCTGACCACCCTGGGGCACAGCCCCTTCTCACCTCTACTTTATCACAGTGTCACAGTATCATAAGGTTGGAAGAAGACCTTGGAGATCGAGTCCAACCTATAACCCAACCCCAACCCACCATCTAAACCATGGTGCTTAGTGCCTCATCCAATCTCCTCTGAAAGACCTACAGGGACGGTGACTCCACCACCTCCCCGGGCAGCGCATTCCAATGCCTAATCACCCTTTCAGTGAAGAATTTTTTCCTAATATCGAGCCCAAACCTCTCCACTCACGGCCACCCATGCAAAAACCCCACACCCTGGTGGGCCAGAGGCAGCCGGCGGGGTAACCCCGCAGCACTGGGGCTGCCCGGGGCAGAGCCCCCGCACCCCGAAGGCGGTGCCTGAGCCGACCCCCGGCGAGAGGGAGGCGGGGGCGGCCTCCAACCCCGCAACTCCTCCGGCCAGGCCGCTCCGCATCCCCCATCCCTAAGATGGCGCCGGCAGCGGATGACTACATTTCCCAGCGGCCAAAGCGCTCCGCGCCGGCTCCAGTTCCCGGCAGCTCTCGGCGCGGTGAAGCGGAGGCTGCTGGGAGTTGTAGTCCGCGCGGCTGCGCGCCCAGTGGCTGCATCCCTCAGCCTGTGGCAGGCGGTGGGTGTGCGGGCCCGGGGCGGGGGGCAGCGGCTGGGCAGGGGCTGAGCCCGGGGAGGGCTGTGGGGGAGCCCCCGGGGGATGGGGAGGGACCGCGGCCTGGCCGCTGGGCCCCGGGGGGTGCGGTAGTGCTGGGCCGCTCTCGGTGGCGGGAGTTCCTGGGGGGGTTCGGGGCAAGGAGCAGCCCCGAGTCTGGCAGGGTGCGGAGGAGAGGCCGGAGAAGCAGCTGGAGTGAGGGGATGTGCCAGGTCCTCGCGTTTATCGGGAGGTCCTTGAGCTGCGAGTGGACCTTCCTTAAGGCAGGAGCTGCCTCCGCCCGCTGGGGTTCAGCGTGTATCTGCTGCGTGCTGTGAGGTGCCCAAGGACTGGGAAGTGACCGGGAAATGAGGTGGAACCCTCATCTCTGCTCTTAGGTACCAGAAATATAAAATTCTTCCACTAAGAGCGTGCAGGGATGTGTTGCTCTGGCTGCATTTGCCTTTGCAGGGCTGGCTCTGCAGTGCAGACGGACCCTGTGCTTGGCTGTTTTGTCCGTTCTGCTGGGATTTGCAGAGAAGAGTACTCAGAGTTGTGCCAGAATAGGAACCTTCTCCTTTTCCAATAAGTTTCGTCTGTGTGGGTTCTGGCATGCAAAGCCACAGCAGTAGTTGTCAGCATCTGCTTGCTGATAAGGCTCTAAGCAACCTGGTCTATGATTCTATGACAATAGATCAGTATTGGCCTGACTGCTTTGCTGCACTACTAGGTGTTTGTGTAGGATCAGCTGCAGTAGTACTCAGTCACTAATCATATTGGGTTATCAATACAATAAGCATTTTTGGGGGGAACAGAGTTGAAACTTCCTGTCTCTTTTTGCTGTTGTTTTGGGTTTCTTTCTAGACTTGAGTTCCACTCCTGTAAAGAAGCAGGTGCCTCTGTGACTAATTCCCAATGCGGATTTATTGTTGGAATTGTTGAAGATGTCATCAGGCCTTACAGAGGAACAAAAGAGAAGAATTGAAGAGAATCGCCAGAAGGCTTTGGCTAGGAGAGCAGAGAGGCTAGCAGCCCAGAGAGGTGGGCCTCAGGTGAAAGAACAGAGTCCTGGCAATTCGGGAAACTTGAGGGAAGAAAACAATCATGTCAGGTTCATTAGCCAGCACCAACAGAATCCAAACAGTCCTGCAGAGCAGAGGAGCTATCTTCAGAAAGATTATAATCATTACACTGCAAATCAACAGATGGCTGGCTCACACAGAGAGCAGCAAAAGAATTGTTCGGAGGTCTCGGAACAGGCAAGTGGCATTACGCAGTTCCCTACAACCACCCCAAATTCTCTGAGTTATTCTCATAAGCATAACTTGGATGCTGGTGGGCAGGAACACGGACAACAAGCTTTAATTAATGTTGGTACATTCCAGCAGCCCAAATGCTACCCTGCTTTCAGAAACCCTACAGAACCATCTCATCCTAGATTAATGGATAACGGGCACCCTGATGGTAGTAAAGACTTACAAAGTCAGAACAAATCTGCCATAAAATATGTTCCACCACCGAGCAGCGCCACCCCGAGTGATTCAGAAATGCCGAAAACCACGAGGAGGCCAACAGAAAGAGAAGGGGGAGGTGGCACGTCTCAGGCTGGTGGTAGGATGCAGAAGCTGACCAGCTCTGTTGGTTCAGGCTCCACCTTTGAAGCTGCCTCTTGCAAGAAAGCAAACAGTGTTACAAAAGGAAAATGTGTGAAATACGGGGAAGACCGATTCCAGGTGGAAGTTGGGTATAATGCTGAACTCATTGCTGTGTTTAAGAAGATACCAAGCAAAAATTACGGTAAGAATTGTTTGCTGTTGTCTCTGTTTTACGTTGGATCAAACTTTTGGTGTCTGCTGGAACTGTAGTTGTTACCTGCTCTTGCAGTGCAGGTGTTGCTGGGATGGAATGTGGCATGAATGGGGGATTGGAAGAGTAAAACCAGCTGAAATTAGAAAGGAATTCTGGGCACAAATAGCTTGAACCTGGATTTAGCCAAGGAATCAGAAGCCCAGCGTTATGAACAGTGCTTTGAGAAGTTTAGTGATGGCAGCTGGTCAGAGTCTTTTGGGAGAGACGGAAGAGAAGTTATTCCTAAATTGGTGTGGGGAAAATGGGTCACTTCAGCTGTAGTTTAGGCTTGATGAGGTGATTCTGTTAACTGGGTAACTGAGAGCAGTGGAGTCTACCTTTTTGGCTTGCTTCTGGTCTTTTCTCCCTGCTTTTATTTGTTATATTCTACTTCAGTTTCTCCTCTGTGTGTTGCTGCTCCCTGGGAATGGTTGGTGCAATCTTCTTGTCTTATTGACAAGCCCTTTGGCTTTTTTGGTGTCATGTAGCTGTAAGCTCGGGCGCGTTGTCTTTCAGATGCATGCCCGAAAGTTTGCATGAGTCGATGAATTCTCTCCTACCTCGTGTGAAGGTTTCATAGCAGCACTTTTTTTCTACCCCAAATGATTCATATTCTGCCCTATTTCAGATCCTGCTACGAAAAAATGGAATTTCAGCCTGGAAGATTACGGCAGTTTCAGTAAGTAAATGGGTTGTTGGATGATAAAAAGGAATCCAAATCTTGACCCCTTCCCCTGCCTTCTCTAATTATTACTTAGCTTTGTTGTTGGCTGTAGTGCTCCTCAAACATAATGCAGATCTTTTAGGAAACTAGCTCATAACATTTTTCTGAATTAATTAGTTAGTTAGAAATAACTTTATTTGGCATTTGGATTATGTGAAAAATTAAGGTTTAACTTCTGCTGTTGCTGAGTTTTTCAGCAACCAACAATCCTGTTCAGAGAAAAAATATTTGCTGTACTGGTCCTTCATATGAATCTGTATTGAGAACGGAATGTGTTACACTGGCTAATGCTTAGTTTCTGGGTCCATTCACGTATTTTCTTTTTAAACAGCTATTTTTATATATAAATATTTGAGTTTTGGTCAGAAAAAGGAAAAAGGGTAATTCTATAGGGCTTTGAGTGAGGCTGAAAACGGATTTGCCTTTTTTTGGCATAATAAGGATGATTTTATCTTCTTTTTCTCTCCTGTTATTTTATTCTGGAAAGATTGAGAGAGGATAGAGGCAAACACTTCAGGTAAGCTTTTTAAAAGCACGTTGTATTGAAGCGAGTGATAAATCACTATTGATTTCAGGGGGAACAGAATTAGGCCTGTGTTGAGCACTTTGAAAAACCTACAGTCGAGTGCTGGTATTTTAGCTTCCCATGTGGATTGCCACACATTTATAATTTAAATGCTGCTGGTTTCCTTGAAGTGTATCAAGTACAGATGAGAGCAGAGTCTCCGCACCAAGGAGCTTGCAAATGAAGAGGATGGTTTTTAGAAATCAAGCTTTTCTTCCTTAAAACTATCAAATGTAGGAGTTCTCTGTGGAAAGTTCCTGTTGACAAGTGAAGAGACACTACGATCAATGTCGGGCAATAGTATCAGGGGAAAAAAATATCTGAGAAAAGCCAACGGACTTAAAAGGGCCTTAGTTTGAAGGCTTGTAAGTGTAAAAATAATTATTTCAAAACTTTCCGCTGTTAAGTCTGTTCTTCTGAATAATCTTGTCCTGTATTACATTTCTTTCCTTGTACTATAAATTAAACATGCAGTCAAGCCTAGAAACAGATATTAAAATAAGAGAGTAAGATATTTTTTTTCCCTCAGTTTCTTCCAGCGTTGGTTGTAGAGATGAAGTCTAAGCAATGCTAAAACAATAGCATCTAAAATCATTTGCTTGGTGCATTAGGAGGAGAAAGTCTAAATTAGGGTGTCTGTAGTCCTCTACTTTAAAAATTGCTTTCACTTGTTGCTCTTCAACTTTTTCTTTGGAGTAGCAATCTCAAATACTTGGGTTTATTCTGGAAGTCACTTACTTTAAAGCAAAATTGGATGAAATCCAAATGGATTATTTATCAGCTGCTTAGGAAGAAAGTGACTGAACTTACTTCTTTCTCCCTTCCCTTTTCAAATCTTAACCACTGAACTGAAATTTTGGACGGTTTTAGTGCATATCAAGAAGTTGGACTGTTTAAAAAGAAGCAGAGTGGATCACAATGTGCAGTTCGGAGGACTGAATTCAGCTGGGTTTACTCTAAACAACTACCAGATAGGGGAGGTTGCCTCTCTACAAATATGTAGAGACAGAATGTGCTTGGTGGTTCCCTGCTGTTGAGCCTAACGGCCTCTGGAGATGTTCATGAATCTGTGTTACTGTAGTAGTACCTATAAGTTGAAGCCTTGGGGGACAAACTTCGCTGTTCTGGTACTGTAAAAATCCAAGAAAAAAAAATGGTTCTTTTTCCTTTGCCAGCACAGTTCAACTATAATAATAAAGACAACATATGGGTATAGGCTGGCAGAGAGACACAGGGAAAAGTGGAACGTTTATTAGTGTGGATAGCTGTGGTCTCAGGCTAACAGCTGTAAAATGCTGTGTCCCTACTCTCTCCATGCCCTGGCACCATGACAGAGGTGGTTACTAGTGATTAGTAAGACAGGAGCGCAGATGGCTTGGGCGGGAAGTACAAGTCTTAACTATAAGGTACAGTAGAATAAAGGGTGATGGACTTAAATTGTGACAAAGGAGATTCAGGGCTTTGGACTAGAGTCCTTACTGATACCCTTCCTGCAGTATTGTGAATATGCAGCATTCCTCCTAGATGAAATTGCGTATCAGGCGTTGACATGAGACAGGACACAGGTATTTTTAGATCTTTCTCCTTTGCTGTTGGCAGAAGCACCTTCCCATCTTTTCATGCACACACTATTGATCTCCACGCCCCTGTCCCTGCAATTTTGTAAGTGGAAAAAGCTGTGTGACTGTGTGCAATTTACTGCTGAATGTGGTTCCGCAGATAGCCTGCCCTTGCCTAGTGTGCCATGCTTTGGGATTGCTGACAGAGAGGGAGCCTAATGCGGTGACAGTGGTGGACAGGCCCTTGTTTGTCTACTGTCACATGTTCCCTCTGCCCCGTTGCATTCTCAGTGGGAAATCCCACCAGCCTGCTCCTCCAGGCCATCACTCGCACTAGTTTTTGTCTCTGTGAGTGGAAGCAGGGAATCATCATTCCCTTGTCACTGCACAGTTTGTTTGTCATCTTCTTGTCCATTCTCTTCCCAAAGCATCCTGTGCATCTTCACTTTATCTGTGTTGTTTTTTATTAATACTTTTCTCTCTATCTCATGCTTTTCTCCCTAGTGGAAGCAGCAAATCAACTTCCGTCAGTAATTCTGGCACCACTGGAAGGAGAAAATGCAGTTGGCTTAGCATCAGCCTCTCATTTTGTTGGCAGCAGGGTTGATGTGAAATCCCTCTTGAAGATGTGTAAGAACTGGAAGAAACCCTCAGCCCTTGTCAAAGGGAAGTGCGTGCTGATCTCTCGCTTGCGGTTTGAGGTTGATATCGGGTATTCTGCAGAAGTGATTGGAGTGTTCAAACAGATGAATTCCAGAAATTATGGTGAGTCTCTGGTTGTTTCTGCTTTATTCTAATAATGTTATTGGGGCTGCTCTTGGGATGCTGTGAATGCTTTAGTGGGGAAAGAGTGTGAGACTACATCCCTCTGAAAGAACATGAGAGGAGATGCTTTGGTGAAGGTTTTGAGACCTCCTGGAGTTCTGATATAGTGCTGTATCTGTGTCCCGTGTTTCATTCATGGCCAGAACGTGTCCTCTTCTGGCCATGTTAGTCAAGATGATATTTCAGGACTCGGCATGATTACATTTAGTGTTGAGGTGGGATGTGCTGATAATTTGCCAGCAGTACAGAGACCGTGCGTAAGTTCTCGTCTTTATTATCAAATGCAGTTGGACATTCTCATATTTCTGCTGCTTATTGTGGTGTATAATGGCTGCAACTGCCTGAGCAAATTGAGTTTACCAGCAGCTTTACTGATGTTTTTGTGGCAAGTGGAACTCTACAGCACTCTAAATTTGCATTAAGATTTTAATGGTAAATGTCAGGTTTTCCTTCTTGCAATGTGAGAAATGAGGCACAGAGTGATGAGATGACCTGTGCAGTGTCACAGCAGGTCAGTGACAGAATAGGGAAAAAATCTTGGAGCTCTTGTTCTTTGGGCAGGACTCCACCTGGCTCGTTGTGTCTTCAGCTGACTCTGAATTCATTCTACCTTCCCTGGAAGTTGTAGACATATGCTACCAGAGATAAACCTGGCAGACAAGTCTGGCATTCAGGTTTTATTTTGGGTATTGATGAATTACTGAATTTCTCCTGTATTGTCCTGAGCACATCATCTGTAAAATACAGAGGGTAAACAATTGAAAGTGACTGTGTTACGGACTGAGGTCAGAGTTTGTTGGTTAACAAATAGGAGCCTTCACGCACGTTCTTCATCCCTTTCTTCACTGAAGAGAAAGTGGTTGCCAAAATCCTTCGATGGGTAGGTTTGTTACAGTGGCTCATTAGCAGAGCTGACCTTGGCTTACTCCAGTGATACCACCACTTCTAGATGTGTGCTTGTACTTTTAAGTCTTCTTCAAACTATTTGCTTAATGTGAAAGCAAACAGAGGATAATTAATTGCTGGACAAGGTAAGAATTCTTCTAAAGCAGTTCCAAAATGGAGAGGTTACGGGTGGATAGCCACGTTCTTACAGACCGAGAATTCAGTCTTTTAAAAAAGAGACATGACTGTGTTTGTTGTAACTCCTGCAGATATGAAGACCAGAAAGTGGAATTTCCTGCTGGAGGACTATCCCAAACTAAGTGAGTAGCTGTATTTTCCTGTTTTCTAGGGAGGCAAATGAATTCTAACTTCATTTCTTGCAGCTAAGCCTTTTCACTCTGGGGAGATAAGTTGCTAACGAACCATGAAGTAGGTGTCTTCCTATTTTTGTCAGACACACTGTTTGCCCAAACTCAAAACTTTATAAATGTGTTATTAATGGCAGTCCTTCAGGGCCTCATCTGCAGAGTCTCTATTTTGTCAGATTCTGTACTGAATTTCTGTGCTGTTTTAGAGCACGTCGCTGTATTTACTATCACAGTTATTTTTATTGCTTACAACATGCAGCAGCTCTACTTAAGGAGTTGCGGGACAATGGATTCTTCTGTTCCCACTTGCGAAATTTGAAGAAGTCGGTATGGTGGCTGCCGAGCCTTTCCGTCCTTACAGAAATTCTGTCTTAGCAGTGCTCCCCTTACCCTCAGTGCCAGCCCGCTTTGCTCACTCTTGTGTTTATATCAACTCATAAACTGGCACAGTCACTCCTTGCTTAGAAAGCAAACACATATCAGGCTATTTGACTTCCAGTTCTGTAGGTAGTGTGCACACTGTTGTACTGTTTCATTGCACGTTCAGCCAATTTTTTCAGGTCGGAGAGCTAGGTTTTCAAGTCAACTGATGATTTCTGTTAACCAGTTCAGCCACAGTTGCAGTCTGGGTGCTGTCTAGCTCAATTCGTTCAGGCTCATATATTTCTGCTGATAATAATGGCTTTGCAGACAACACACAACTGTTCAGTTTTTAATTGATGCGTGAGGCAGGTTAGAATTCAAGTTGCTTCCATAGCTCGAGTTGATTTTTAGGCAAAGAAGAGGAGATGGTTTTTGTCTTTCAGAAGTGTGGGGATCTGCTTGAAACAGAGGCATTCTTCCTGAAGCACAATTTCATACTCTATTAAAATGCTTCGGTGCTGATTGATTAATCCATAAAAGAAAGCTTAGCAAAAAAATCTTGAGAGCATTGCATTTTCCCTTTCAAGTCGAATCTAAGTACATAATGTTGCAGACATGTTCATTTCTTGATAGAAGTTGACCAATAGACTTCTACCTTTACACATCTGTGTACTGCTGGTGGAACTGGTTGTTGACCAAACTGAAATGTTCAACTGTGGTTTGTTGTGATTTATTTGTTTTAAAAAATGGAGGTTGCATTGCAGACTAATCCAGACTGAGCAGTGTGCTCCTAGCACATCTGCTTCTTAACTTTTTTATGTTTAGTTGAATTTATAGAGTGCTTTGAGGTGAAAAGCATTATGCAAGCCCTGAGTGTTGTTATTTATCATCCCAGTCCGGCTGCTGTGCTTGCCTGGGTACTTGTGTGAGGGTATGTGGCTGTGGAATTTGATTGGGGCAAGCTTCAGAAGGGTAATAAGCAAGGTGCTCCGCACATGTTCTTAGAAAGCGTGATTGAGTGTCTCGGAGCTGAAATGCTGTTACTCAACGTACTTTTTCTCCAGCATGGGCTCCTGCTTTCACAGGATACCAAAGCATGTTTAATAATTGAATATCTGCATCCTCCTGTGATGCATGTCTTAACATTAGCAACCATTGTAGGGCTGAAACCCACATGGTGAGGCCTTGTAGGATGGCCCGATCTTGCAAGCGAGTGTGTCTTGGTGGAGTCTATTATGAAGCTGCAGGACTGGGATGTTCACCGGCCCCGATTTCAGCGAGAGCTGCTGGAGCGGGTCCAGAGGAGAGCGACCAGACTGGTGAAGGGGCTGGAGGGAAAATCTGATGAGGAGAGGCTGAGGAAGCTGGGACTGTTCAGCCTGAAGAAGAGGCTCAGGGGGGACCTTATCGCTCTCTACAACTCCCTGAAGGGAAGGTGTAGACAGGCGGGGGATGGGCTCTTTTCTCAGGCGATTTGTGACAGGACAAGAGGGCTCAGCCTGAAGCTGCACCAGGGGAGGTTTAGATTGGATATTCGGAGGCACTTCCTCACAGAAAGGGTTATTAAACACTGGAGTGGGCTGCCCAGGGAGGTGGTGGAGTCACCGTCCCTGGAGGTGTTCAAAAAAAGACTGGATGCCACACTTAGTGGCAGGGTTTAGCTGGGTCGTGGTGGTAGGTCATGGGCTGGACTCGATGATCTCAGAGGTCTTTTCCAGCCTTAAAGATTCTGTGATTCTGTGATCTCTCTCCATTTGCTAAAAGGCTCTTTCAGACATGCAAAGGGCCTGATCCTGTAGCACATGCTAGGCGCTCTGAGCAAACACTAGATAGTCTGATTAAACACATCACTTCCTTCGCTTTCTTGGCCAGGCTGGCTGGTCATTGTGTATATCACATGAAGTATTCAGAATGCCACAGCTTTGAGGAAAGCAAAAAAATATGTCCTTAAATCTTCTTGCAGGGTGTAATTTGTGAAGGCATTTGAGGCTTCTAGCATGTGCCTTTTTGAAGAACAACATTTGCTTTGTGCCTGTTCACTCACCTACTTCAAAATAAAAAAAAAAAATAAAAATTTTTAAAGACTGGTTGCCATTTCCAGCAGAGATATATGTTAGCTGGGAACTGTTTGGAGAGGTTAATATCTCTTTGCCTGGTTGCTCAGTCATCTTTATATAAAGGTCACTTCAGCAAAAAAATGTCTGTGGGATGAATCATGCTGGTGGCAGATATATCTTAATCACTCTCCCAGCTCATGTACAGAACAATAGCAATGGAATTATCAGTGAGCAAATTGTAGCAATTATGCTAACACACAGCTCAGTCTGTGAGTGTAATAACAAGCTTGTGCTGTACTTCGGGGGGGGGAGACAGCTCCTGCTATTGAAGAAGTATAAAATAAACTGGAGAATTTAAAAAGTTTGGTCATTGCCCAACCGCAAATGGAAATCTTTTCATATGTATATTTCTTGGAATTGCTTTCCCCCTTCATATGGCAGGGGTCCATCCTGCTACTTTGCTCTTGGAGATAAATGAAATAAAAATACCTAATACTGAATTGTGGAGGTGCATTTACTACTGCTGTAGTGAGTTCTTATGACACATACTTTTGCAAACAGAGATGTTCTATGTCTCCCTGGCTTCATATACAAAGCAACCGTTAAATAAAAGAAAAAAAAAAAGGGGGGAGGAAAAAAAAATGCTTCCTGCAATAAAGGATCTGTGCACATGCATTTGTGTTCCTAGCGTAGAGGTGTTTTTTGCTTCTCAGTCAGTGGTCGAAGTGATTGTTAAACATGTTTTCCTGGTCCCAGCTCACTGCATGTTTTAAACTGGTGTTTATTTTCAGAGAAATTCACTGTCGGACTAAAAAGAAATACATTTCCCTTTTTGGGGTGGGATAGAGAGGCTGCTGGAGGAGACTGAAGTGAGGTTATCTACGAGTGCTTTGTGATGCATGGATTCAAAAGGTGAAGGCTCCAAGGTCTTTGCATAATGGAGGCTGGACATCCCTTTAGTTCCACTGGGAAGGTTTTGTGCTGCAGATAAAGTTGAGAGGCCTTGTGGGTGAAACAACAGTTGTGACGAGGAACTCGAATGGCTGCCTGTGGGCTCATGCTGGCCTGCAACCTACTTCTTCAAATCCATACTTTTACTTCTGAATAAAGCATGCCCTCAGCTGCCCCCAGTGTGAATAATCCAACTCCAGCTGTATTAGTAGCAATCATCTTGCAATGACAGCATCAGACTTTCTGGTTTTTTCTACAACCAAGTCTAAATATGAGGGGAGGAGTTATGATTCATCATGTGGTTCTGAAATAGACTTCAGGAAAGAGGCCAGGCCAGCACCTGTGCATGACACAGCGCTTTCTCCAGCTGTTTCAGGATAGGAAATAACATTGTTGATGAGGTTGAGAGTTGTGCCCTGACATCCATAAA
Source organism: Todus mexicanus (assembly GCA_013389965.1). NCBI lineage: Eukaryota > Metazoa > Chordata > Aves > Coraciiformes > Todidae > Todus > Todus mexicanus. Next base: position 54,915 of record WEIS01059003.1, read on the forward strand.
TGAAAACTGTGTGTATATTGCCGCTTGTGATAATAAACTGCTCTGTTCTTTGCAGTGGAAGTGTTGCAGAGCCTTGTGGTGGTAGAAGTGGAGCCACTGCCCGAGGCGGTGATCCAAACCTTTGCTGCTCAAATCCAGAGATCGACATCACAGACAGACACTCCTGATGCTGACCTTTCAGAAGTGGACTCCAAAATTGTGACAAGCCTCATGCCCTTTCAGCGGGAAGGTGTGAAGTATGTCCTTTTTGCATACTGTTAAGAGCTAGCCCTTGCCTAGAATTATACTTTATCCTCGTGCTCAGGCTGCCTCCTCTTCCGTGGAGGGCTCCACACATCTCCGAAGTCTCGGGCTATTACACTCTGGGCTCTTGGGTGTTTGATATGGGCTGATTTGTTTTGTTTTGGGGGGGGGGCGTTCTTTTATGTATTTTTTATTTCTTTGACTGACACATCTATTCTGTTTGTGGCTAGAATTCTTCATCATGAGTCAGAAGGAAAGTAGCATTTTGCTAGTCTCACAATATTGTTCAAATGATACATCTCTGATCTCCCTCTTGTGATTCAGTATCTGCCTAATTGTCACATGATTTTTTTTTTAATTTTGTAAGGACATCTTTCCCCCCCCAAATGCATCTCTTGTTGTTGTTGTTGTTTTTTTAAATATTAACTGTACGTGGCAAAGTGCCAGGAAATGGAAGCCAGGCTCTGAAAGATTTAAATTGACTAATTGTATATAGAAGTAAACTCTTCAATGTCCCTCACCCCATCATGTATGGTCGTTAGTTGTTGACTTAAAGATGCGATCCAGGAAAGTCTGTACTTACTGGTTTTAAAGTGGTATTGTTATTAGCAATATTTTCTTAGCTCACCCCGGATGAATTCTGGGACAGCATGCAAGTAATATCATGGAAAGAGTGTGCTTTAAATAATTGTAAGGTCTTGAGACTGCTGCTCGTATGACATCAAAGTCTCTAAGGATGGGGCTGAACAATGCTGGTCAGGAGCTTCCAAGCTTTGAGAGATTTGTGAGAGTTGCTCACTTGTATTGAGACTAAGGGAGACGATCTAGTTTACTGAAGAGCCTAGATCACTTCCAGGTGCTCCTCATTCTAGGGTTGGTGATGATTTGTGCTTGTCTTGGCTGCCAGAATACTTAGTAACCCATTTCTTGACTCTTCTTTATTTCCTCTTTCTATTTTCTGCAGTTTTGCAATTTGTAGAAATGGACGTTTGCTTCTTGCGGATGACATGGGCTTGGGCAAGACCATCCAGGCGATCTGCATTGCTGCCTACTACCGACAGGAATGGCCCTTGCTGGTGGTGACTCCTTCTTCTGTGAGGTTCACATGGGCAGAGGTACTGTGAGCTTGAGTGTGTGCAGGTGGCCAGCAGAAGGCAGGTGTGATGGTTATGCTCTGTTGCACTCTGTACAAGTTAAAAATTTAAAATGATGTCTATGAAGGAAAAGAAACTAAAAATTGTACTCGTTTAGAAACTTGAGGGGCAAAATTGCTTGGCATTGACTACATGGTATACGCCTATTTTCTTTAATTGGCCAATTTTCTTGTTGTCCAGCTGATCTGTCGGAAAGAGGGAAATCTAGAGGAAGTATCTCCTCTGACCCTCTGTTAACTTTGTCCTGGCGAGTCAGCTGGCTCCAAGGGATCTTTTTACTCATCACAGACAATAGATGTATTCAGGCAATTGTCTTTTGTATTCAAGCCCTTCATAGCAGCATTTGCCAGTCCTTTGGCTGGAATAGAAGCCCAGATGCTGGGATTCTCCGCTCTATTCAAGAGGCCCCATTATTATCATCATCGTGTCTGTCATAATACATCTTTTGGCCTGTCCACTGTATGCTGCTGGCTCCTCTGAGTCCTTTCTTAGGCTTCTGATCAACATTAATAAAGCTTGTATAGTTTAGAAATGTCTCTTGAAATAAATGACTGCCATGACGTGTATGCTGAGCCTGTGTGCTTGCTACAAGCTGCTGAAATGTTCACTGTGGGAGAAAAAGGTGAGCCAGAGGATTTAGGTTAGTAATTTCATACCTGAACAGGGGGGGTGGGAGTTCAGCATTCCTTGTGATGCTGCATCGGTGAGAAATGTATTGATCGGAATTTGCTGGGTTTGTGCTGTAATCAGGTTGTTAGAGCATCTTGATGCTTCACGTCCAGTAGCTCAACAAAATGTTGCCTGACAAGAAGAGAGAATTTTTTACTGAACGAGGTGTTGCCTGAAAAGCGGATTCGTTACCCGGTGTGCAGACAAACCAATTCTCACACACTCAGGAGGGGCATTGCTTATTTATGTCACAGTTGTGCAAGCCTAGGTGCTCGGTGGTAATTCCACAAATCAAGCAGACTCGACAGTGTGATTCCTCTTAACATTTATACAGAAAAATCCCATAGCAGCCCCCTCCCCTCTACAATGATTGGTTACACATTTACATAGGGTTATAATTTCTTCTGTGTCATTCTACTTGCTGTAGCCCATGGCGAGGGGAAGGGTCTTCACCTGGGCAGGGGTCTTCTTGACCTGTGGGCATGATTTTTAGTGTTACAGTGAAGGTAGTTCGGCTAAGGATACATGGGTTGTGAGTTCTCTTGCCAAGTTGGTGTTATACAAGGAATACTCTAAGATACTGATCAGGTGTAGTTAAATGTCCCTTTGTTCCCGAGTCCTGATATTCTGGTTGTTGTTTGACGTGTTACAGGTTAACTATTAATCTTGTATATGCACTAGAATTTTAATTAAATTCCTTACCCCTACATCTGGTTCTGATTACTAATAAAATACCAAAATCACAGAATCACAGAATCACAGAATTAACAAGGTTGGAAAAGACCGTAGAGATCATCAAGTCCAACCTGTAACCTACTACCTAGACTATCACCAACCTATTACCCAATATTATCTCATAATCTAAATCTAAATCTAAATCTTGTCCCTGAGTACATCATCCAACCTCTTCTTGAACACCTCTAATGATGGTGACTCCACCACCCTTTAATTCTGTATCAAAGGGAGTGATGCTCGTCATGGTTGGTATTTCAAAGGCCTGTAGACCTCTGGATCAACACCTATTCTGAATCTGTGGCTTCTGTGGGATACCCATTGGGAACAATTTTGGGCCTGGGTTGCTGAAGTACTGGGCACCTCCCTCCAGCTAAGCTCCATCCTGCTACAAGAGATTGAAGCAATATGCGGTGGTTGGTTTGGGTTTTTTCAGTCCTTGATTTCCTCTTCCTTCCGCTACTCCCAGCTCCCTGGGAGGCTGTTGTGGGAGATGTTTTGTTAGGTTATTTGCTTTAGAAAGATCTGTGTTGCGTTGTGGGTGTGCGAAGAATGCAGGTCTAAGAAAAATCTGCCACTGAAAGTGGAAGAAGGTGAAGTTTGTTACGATCTGTAATCTACCCAGTTCGTTCTTGCACAGATGTGCTTTACTGTAATGGTAGAAGCATTTGTCATGTCTCAGGAGCTGAATTGCCAGAAATTGTCTTATCTGAAGAGTTGTCAGCATTTTATTTTGACTTTCTAGCCTCAGGCCACCGAGTGGCTTTATGTTCAAGGGACTGTAGGAAGGTAGTGGGAAGATGTGAGGTACTCTGGGGTGAGAAGTACTGCAGCCATCTGCATTTGGAGTTCAGCATTGAAACTTAAAATAATTAACAGTCGAGGCAGTTTCAAAGCACTTCTTGCGGACAAAGGTCAGCATCAAGTGAGAAATATAGGTTCACTTTTATGGTGTGAGTTAGTCCTGTGGCCTTCATATAAGGAAAGGGTAGTACAACTGGGAGTTTCCACATACTTTCCCATTTCCTCACCTTTGTCTAAGTTTTGGCTTAGTATCAATCATTTTTTATTTTTTTTTTGGTTGGGATCTAACCTTGCCCACATGTTGGCCCATGTTGGTTGTGGTGCTGACTGTAAGTGGTGAAGGATAGTTAATTGTTTTCTCACATACAGAGAAATGTGAGAAGCTCACATTTAACTCTTCTGGCTGCTGCATGTGGTTGCTGAACATAGGAATGACGATTGGAGAATTTCCACAAGTGAAGGACCTAGACAGATGCTCTTTCTCATCCCCACTTGGATACGTTTATGTAGGGACCGGATCGTGGTTGCTGAAGCCCCAGCCAGTTCTCTGCAGAGCAGCATCAGCAGAACTGAAATGTTGCAGAGAGGTTGGTGTCACTGGGGACTCAATTACAAGGGAAATGGTGGGTGCTCAGTAGCTAACAGATGGGCTTGGGGGAGGATATCTTGCTCTGGGATGTGGAGCATTTAAAGAGGTTGATTTGAATGACTATCACCACATGTATTTCAGCTGCTGTCATAGAGCAGCTGGTGTGTTGTCAACTTGATCTTTTAATTTTGTTTGTGTGAGGGGGTTTTTTATTATTTATTTTTAGACTTCTTAAAAAGGAGAGGTAGTGGAAGAGTTTTTGTTGATTTGGGTGAGTTGTACTTCATCCTCACTGTAGGGTAAAGATTGCTGTAGTGAGAGATGTTTACTGCTTAGAAGACTGTGTTTCACAGCCTGAGGTTTCCTGTTGAGTGGGAAAACTAAATATCCCTGTCCATAGTGGTCACCGCATGCTCTGGCTCTCAGCATAGCAGGTAATGTTGTCAGGAGGTTATGCACATTTCCACTACAGATCAGAACTTTTTTTTAATAACAAACAAGAGTAGAACATGTTTGAGCCTTCCTAGCTGTGGAAGGTAGATGTAGCCTTACATCCTGATTTCTGTTCTTGATTACGAGGGTTGTCGCCTTGGGAAGGCTGCTTACTCTTACTGTGCTCACAAATGATATCTAATGGTGGGTAGGGTGACTCCGCATTCCAGGCATTTATGAGGGTGCTCTGTGAAGTGCTTTGGGATCCTGACAGAGAACATAAGCACCAGAATCCAATTAATTGCCTTCCTCTTCCTCCAGGCATTTCACAGGTGGCTTCCATCCTTGAGTCCAGGCAGCACCAATGTCATAGTGACGGGCAAAGACAACCTAACAGCAAGCTTGATCAACATCATCAGCTTTGACCTCCTCAGCAAGATGGACAAGCAACTTAAGAACACTTTCCAAGTAGTTATTATTGTAAGTGGTACACTAAAATTTTGAAGGTAATTGTATGTTGCAAATGGGATTATCTTTGTGTTGTACGGCAGAGAAGTGTGAAGTGGCTGTTATTTGGGCGGTCACGGCTCTCTTCCTGAGTAGAAGCAGGAGGTTTCTCTGAAAACTTTTGAGATAACTAGTAGAGTTTAACTACTTTTTGATACCTGAGGCTGTGTTTTCTCTTTTACTAGTTACGGTGCCTCTGATTTCACTGTGGTTGGATATGGTCTCTGCTGGAGAGAAAGGTGTTTAATGTGGTGTGTTAATACAATAGTCTTGGAATTGTATCTTTTTAATGGGATTTGACTTCAGGATGGTGTTACTGTTTATCTAGTAAACTGGATAACCTCTCAACATCAAATATCTGGGTAAAGCATTACAAAAACCTCCCGTTGTTTGTGTTCCACTGAAAATCTGTATTAAACTGTCTTTGATCACTTGTATAATTTCTTCTGTAAATTACTTCGAAATCTATTTTTAACCTTTTACAGAGCCATGGTAAAAGGCATTTTTTCTGGGTTTCAGTTCCTAAAAGTTCAAAACGTCTAGTGTTTCAAATCTAGATTGGATCAATAGAAACCAAAAGTGTGTACGTGGCTTACTGTGAGAGTCTGATATTCTCAGTCTAGTTTTCCACAGACATAGGCACCTGTCACGAAGAGCATGACAATTGGAACCTCATAATCCTTTTGTTCTGCAGCATCACATGGGAATATGAAAATAGACGGAGTTCTTTGCAGACCAAACTATTCATGACGGAATTGATTATTTGCACTTTTATTTTTTTTTCCCCTGCCCACTCTCTGATGAGACATTCTGTCAGGGTGGAAATGCAGATTGTTGCTTCTGGATGCTGGTGCTGGGAGTAAAGGGACTTGGGCTCTAGGGATACTGCCCTGGAACCTTTTACCAGCCCTGACCTGGCAGAGGTTCTTTTTGTGTGTCCATAAGTTCAAATTTGGACCCTGTATATGTTTTTGCAGATGAGAGTTAGCCCTACTGAGTGCTGAGCTTCCCTGCTTTTTCTTCCAATCTTCTTCTGGTGTCTGGAAACATTAATGTAGCTTATTTGCTAATCAGGAGGAAGAATGCCCTGCCTGAGAGACTAAGCAGTTGTGTTGTGTTTGCATGCATGGCTGCTTGCTCAGCCACATGTGGAAGGAATGGAATGTACCCTTGGAGGGTGCCAATTACTTCTTGTGTCTTAAGTTGCTGCTTTGCTTCAGCAGTAGAAATGAAGCCTGTTTGGGGGTGACGTGTCAAGTAGGAGGCTATTATCCACCTGGTGAGCCCTATCAGAAGAACAGTTGGATCCTAATTAGATTTCTTTTTTTCTCTTATGATTTTCATTAACCCCTTATTTAGGGAAGTGGCACTCTATAGGCCTCCTATGTTTGCTGCATTTAAAGGACACATGGGGGCAAATGAGTATCAGTGGTGGAAATAGTGTTCCTCTTTCTTCTTCCCTCTCCAAGCCTCTTCTGCTCGCTTGTTTGTGGTCATTTGAGATGCATGGCTTTAAGGTTTGATTTCTGATCTATTTACTTGCAGCTTCAGGTTTCAATGTAGGAAGCCTGTAACTCCCTATGCTGTCTTTTAGTTTAGAATTTGCTGTGACTATCGCAGCGCTTGAAATATCCTCTGGGATGATAGGCTTGTAGTATCAAGCAGCTGAGAATACTGGGAATTTGTACTGTAGCCTGCGGTTGAACTATGGATCAGAACTGTCTTCACTTTCATGCTTGTTTTGTTTCAGGATGAATCTCATTACCTAAAGAATGTAAAAACTGCACGATGCCGAGCTGCCATGCCCCTGCTCAAGGTGCGTATGCTGGATGCCAAACCTCCAGCACCTAAGGTCAGGCTCCCAAAGTAGCGTTGCTCCGTTTGCCAGGTTTAGGAGCCAGCAACTGAATTCTGTTGTGCAAGTGGAAATCCAGGTAACGTTGTAGATCCAAAAGCAAGATTTTTCTCTGGCTTAGCCTCTTGTTCCCATACAAATGTTAGATGATAAAACTTAAGAAAAGAACTTCCGAAACTCCCCTTAATCTCATTGTGGTACTGTCACTAATGAGTTTTATGAAGATGGGGAAAAAGGAGATGTCAAAACTTAGTGTATCTTTAATGAAAATAATCATTATTAGTTACTTCTTGGAACACAGATTGCTCTTTATATCAGACGGACATTACCTAGGTCCCTTCCTGGGCTTTTCTTTTTTTGGCTCTGCTCTGTTACTGTAAGTGTATTTATATGGCTTGGGTTCGAGAGCGCTCCTGCTGGTTAAATGTACAGAGCTAGTAGGAGGTGGCAGAATGGGAGGTTAGCAAGACAGGTGGCCCACAGAAGGGAAGCGATATTCAATTATGCAATAACAGAAGAAATGTGAATTTTAATGTCTGCCTGTTGTCCTGGGATCAAAAAATCAAACTCTCCATGATAGCCTCTAGCAGATTGAAGTTGCGAGTTGTTTTGAGGCACTGCGGAGTCTGTACGTTAGAGCAAGGTAAATCCAGTTCCTCTTCAATTATCAGCAAGTGTGTATAAAGAGGAGATCTGATCTGTGATGGCTTTATAGCAACCAACTATTACATGCAGGATTCTTAATGGTAAGCTGAAGGTGGCTGTCCCTGAATAACTTCATTGTTCTCTTTAAAGGCCTGACTCTTGTCTTCTCTTAGCTTTCAAATCACTTCAGTCTTTTAATGTTTGGAAACTAAGTAGGAGGTCCAATTTTATGAGCAGTTTGAAGTACAATTATTAGGGTATCTCTGAAAATGATGGAAAATAACAAACTTACCTCGTTGCAAAATGCTCAAAAAGCAGTCTCATCCTTTCTTACTTGTAGCTTTGTAAGGATCAGCTTGTCAAAATTATTTGCAGGCTACAAGGTACAGGAGTGAAAGATGGTAGCTGTTAAGCAGAGGTTAATTGCCTGTCTGCACTTACTGAGAATTTACGGTTTTATACTGTCACATCAGTGCTATTAGGGAATTAAGAACCGATGCTTCTGAAACTGAATTTCTGTCTTTTGAAAGCATCAAGAATTTCATGCTCGTATCATGCATTATCTCACCTGCAAACAGCATACAGTATCAGATGTTTTGTTAGATGCCCAGGTAAATTTTATTCTCCTGCTTGCTGACTGTAACTCGTGAAGTGAGTATTTGCTGTAACAGCCACTCCTCTGCTCCCGTTGCTTTTCAGCACAGGCATTTTGCTCTACAACTACCCCCTCTTTGCAGCTTTGTCTTCAACTACTAGTGAGCGATGCTGTGATCGCTACTGGCACAGCACATCACAGCCGTGCTTTCGTACTTGAAAGAAGTGCCAAAATATGAATTTTTATCACTTCAATACTGGATTTAACAACTACACTGTGTCATCTTTATAGTAAATTGTCAATGGGGTAAAATGGGAGCATTTTCAGTATTTCACGTGATACTTTGAGATTATTGAATAAGAGGTATTGATAAATACGCTGCTGAGGAAAATATTCTTGCTTTCACCTTCTTTATCTTAAAAGGATTAGAGCAGTACTGTGGCTATTAGAAGAGACAAAAACCAGTGTATCTGTAGGCAAGCCCTTGATAGTTACGCTGCTTCTAGCACCTCAGTCCCTACCTTAAGGTCACTGTGTGAAGCTGTGCCAGTGCTATAATCAGAGCCCCTAAAGCCAGTTTGTGCCCTGTCCACCTTCTAACTCATAGCATTATACTACTTTAAACTTTATGGAATTGCCATAGTTGCTTATATTTCCTACAATGTTCCCAACATCCTAAAGCGTGAAGGCTTAGCCTTGAACTGGCTTTTGGGAACACAAAAGGAAAAAAACCCTCAAAACAAACCACCAGAAAAACAACCAACCACTGCCACCAACAAAGAAACTCCAAACTAAGAAATGTGATCCTTGATCCTTCCATTCTACACGATCCTATGAGCCCATAATGACACTGGACAGATGTACACTAAAATGTTTCTGAACCTGAAATGTTTCTGTCACTTCCATCCATACTTCATGAATTCTTTTTATCTTGATAGAATCTGCTCCTGTGACTTCTCCACTTGAATAATAAGTAAAATATAAAAATTGTCATGAGTGTTTAGACAGAACTGCACAATAATCAGATTAAATCAATACATTCATAATAAAGATAATTTAACTTGGTTATTAATTTCACATCTGCCTTGTAAGACAGCCAAGTTGAATCTCCATCTCTGAAATATTTAACCCATGGTTACAGCATTTAAAGCCTCTTTTTAGTTTTAGTATCTGACATTGACTGGTTTTCAAAATGAAGTGGTATTTTTAGCCACTCAGTAATAATTCATCTTCTGCTTTCTTGTATATATTGTGGAGCAAGTGTGGTACGGAATTGACAAGCAGAACCAGGTATTAAACATATGGCCTAAGGTTGTCAATTGGGAACTTCTAGGCGTGTTTTTAATGTTAAACCCAAAACTGTGTGTGTGTGCACAGTATTTGGTGTGTGTAGTATTCAGCATCTTTGTGGCATACTAAGCTGCTACCCTGACAGAGATTTAGGACTTAGGACAGTGGGAAGTGTGACCAGAAAGACTTTTTAGTGCACTTCGGTAATGGCTGGATGTATGCCATGACCACACTCGCTACCTGGTAGCTCACCCCATATTGCCATTAGTTTAAAGTAAGTGTATAGACAAGTTGTGCCCTATTTATTGTTATTGGACAAAAGTTTGAGAAAACTTATAATCACACAAACAGTAAGACAGGGTGAGCTGAAATAGCAACAGCAAAAGGTTTAGTCCACATTTCTTACTCCATGTTCCCAGTGGATGTGCCGACTGGTGAGTGCACAGACTTGTACATGAGGGAGAGTGCTTCATCTGCCTACGTGGAACCAGGTGGCAGGGTTTATGCACAGTCTGTGTACATTCCTGCTAAATTATGAAGGCGGATAGATTGGAAGCCGTAGCAGAAGACAGTCCTTTGATGTTTCGGCATGTAGCAAAAGTCCTGCTTTCAAGCTCAGCCAGCTTTCACACTGGCCGGTCTGTGCCAACTGCTGCATGAGGTCTGTCCCCAGCTTCAGAATCTCTCATGGTACTCAAGAGGCCTGGAACTTCCTATGTTCGAAGGGGTCCTTGTTTCCAAGCACAGTGGGAACTCTTTTTCCACTTGTGAGAATAGCCTCATACTGCTGGACTTTGGTCGAGTCACTAAAAGGCCTGAGCAGGCCTGGTTTGTTCCTGCCCCTAATCCAGAGCTGTGACAGTAACAGGACCTAGTTGTGACCTTGCTGTTTTCTTCAGCCTCATGATGGGAACTAAGTTCTCCTGGGCGTACTAACAATGCTGGTTGCTTCCTTTGCATCTGCCTTGTATCTTCCTCCTTCAGAGGCAGAAAGCATCGTGGTGCTACACATTTTGTAAGCGTTTTGTTTTTCCCTTCCAAGATGAGACTGTCTTGGAGATGTGAACATAGGAGAGGGAGTATACATGCTACGAATATCCACAAAATAGCAAAGCCCCAGGAGTGTAGATGAAGACGAAACAACAAAATGCAAGTTTTTCACTGATCTGTGGTGGAATCTCCTGGGAACTGGAGTGCAAAGGATTCTACATCCTTCAAGTAGCCAAAGTGCTGCATGGTCTTTGTTCTTCTGTAATTGCATGGAATACTGCAAGGCAGTGGAAACTGGTGAAGGTCCCAAAGGAACAGGGATGAGTTTTTTGGAAGCATGACAACAAGTTATTTATTGAAGAACTGGCTTAGAAACTGAGGAATAAAAAATGTCTAATCAAAAGATTCCAGTGACACAAAATAGTCTTATTCCTGTTGTGCTCCCTATGGGCTTTGTTCCTCAACATTTGAGTAGTATTACTAATGTGATTGTTCCTATTGAGCTGCTGTTCAGGTTAATAGCATGATGCACATCCTAATGTTTGCAGGGTTAAAGGTCTTTGTTTCTATTGTGGAAGTCCAAATATGTTGTGCGGCTGGAATCTAATACTCTTTTAACTTGTTTTAATAAACAGATGCTTAAAAATAATGAAGGGAAATAGGTCAATGCTGAAGGTAAAAGGTGAGGAGGGAACACAGAAATCTCCCTTTCCAGTGGGAAATAAATAGCAGCTGTCTTTAGGCATTACAAATCCACATGGATTGAATAAAGAAGTCTTTACTGCTTGTCACCTACTGAGAGAAGGAGCTTCATCTTCAAATTGTGGCTCTCAAGGCTGCATCTTCAGATCTGCTCTTACCTTCCAATTTCCCCCCTTGAAATAAGGAGGTAGTGTAATGTGCTTTAGTCATAGCTGATCATTGCCATTTGACACACTTTCTCTGTCTAGATGTCATTTAAGAATAGGGAAAGATTTATTTAATTTTTTTTAATAACCAGTGTAGGATTATCTTGTGAAATGCAGGGCCCTCTCTGTCTTACCCGAGTACAGAAACAGACTCCTCAAAACAGCTGCAACCTTTTTCCTGTATCAAATCTATTTCAGCAGGTGATTATCTCTGATATTATGACCACTCTCAGATTTTTCTTTTCACAGGATAAGGTATTCTTATGCTAAGTAGTCCGAAATGACAGAGTAAGCAAAAACTCGGGACACAAGTAATTGTACAGCCGGAACCAGCCACACTTTTTTAAAAAAGTGTATGAGTCTGTTAGCATATGGCAGAGCTCATGCTGTGAAATTCATTTAGCAGAGACAGTCATTGTATGTTAATGAGGCTCTTTGTGTGTTCAATTATTTGTTTGTGGCATAACCTCCCCCCCTCACCTACTCCCTTTCAAATCAGTTGGGTGCTGAGTTTTGACCTCTAAAGTGTGTGCCGTTGGGGGTTACTATTTCGTAAATTATTCTTTGACTTTCCAAAATGACTTTTGTAAATGTTGTCACAGCTGTGGGATTAATTCTTGCTGGTGTATAGTACGTACAAGTGTAATGCTACAAAGCCATGAATGTCTTAAGTTGCCTGGTAAATGAGGGCTGAAGGCCAGGTCTCCACTGTCTGAGTTCCCTGAGCAGTCTCACAAGTAAGTAGCTGTAAGAACAGTCACAAGGACACATGAGAGAGGAGCTTCTGGGGAAGATTAAACTTCACGCCTAAATGCTAATGAGCAGCTCATGTTAGTTATCCTACGTAGAAATCTGTATCAATTAATTACAGATCTCATTTTGCTAGCAAGTACTTGCTGGTCCTTGCAATCTTATTTTCTGTGCTGCTGTTCCATGTTATTCTTAAAGACCTCAGAAGAAAGAGGGTAAGCTCTCACTCTTGACAGCACAGAAGGTTCAGCAGGAAACAAGAGTTAAGCAGTGATCAGCAGAGACTTCTCTGCAGGAGCAAATCTTTATTGGCATCTATTCAAAATGAGTTGCCACTAGAAAAAGAAATGTGAATCAAAGCCATTTCTTTCATCCAAAATTTAAGTAAGCCTTCAGCACTTGGAAACTTTTCTTCCTAGGATTTTTTTTTCCTTCTCTACTTTCTTAGGCTCCTTCTGTCATGGATTTTAAAACTGCAAGGAACCCTTGAGATAATGAGTTAGACCACCTATGTTCCACACAGTTTTCTGAAATTAATTTCTTCAAGTTCTTCACAGCTCTTGTAGAGCTAGGATATTTTAGGTTTTTCTTTGGGCTTTTTTGTTGTTACTGTCATTGTTTTTTTACTTGTTGATTTATTTTAAATGGTTTATTATAGAAGATGTATCACAGCCCTCGGTAAGTGCTTGCAGCAGTTAGATAGCCTGTCTGTCCAGGAAATAAGTTGTGCACAGCAAAGCAACAGCTGGACAAATTTAGAATTCAGACAACCTGTAACTTCATCATTCTTTCTTTTGATACCTATTTAGGGATTGAGGTAGATGCCTGGCTATTTTTTTTGACTGCTGGAGAATTAGTGCTCCGACGTCATCTCATGTAGGTCCTGGGGAACAACCTCCAAAGAAGAGGAGCCTTGAGAATGGCATAAAACCTTTCAACACAGTTTGGTTTATGTTTTATTTAGTGTGTCCCTGGTTTGTTTTGGATGAACTTTTCTTGCTTTGGCTTGATCCTGAGTTACTTGAAATGAGTTGTCTAATTGTGTGACCTCCATGTTGTCTGTTTGCTCGCTGTGGCCTTCTGTTAGTCCAGGAGGAAGAAGTTTAATTTGTAAGTTTTTTTGCACATAGGGGACTGGCTTGTCTTGCATTGCCGCAGATTTCTCAGGGTGATGTCAGCTTACTCCTCAAAAGCTTCTGGGAGGCATTGGGTATTGTCGAAGGTCCTGCTAAGTTGCCCTCCACTGTTATCTTAATTTTAAAAATTGATCTAATTTCTGCTTTATCACTTTATTTCATCATGAGATCCGATATCTCTTGTTCTCTTCAACTCCTCCCCCTTTTGAGTAGCAGAAGCACCTTTATCTTGTGTGAAATAACTCTTACCTTGCGACGTGTCTCAAGGTTTGACCTCTCCTCTTACTTAGTTCAATAAATACTCTGCTTCTTAAAATGTTTATGGGAATTTGTCTGATCCTGTGGTGATCACATTTCCTTGTGATCTGTTGAATAGGGATGGAGGGAGAAGGCAAGTCCCACCTTGATTACAACCTGTATGTAAATATCTGATACAGAGTCCTGAAATTAATATCCGGTAGCTGATCTGTGAACTCTTTTTCCACCAGATTTGGTTGGTGAGTGGATGAATTGGCTGAATAGATTTGGGTGACTGGTAGATCTCAGTGAAATGATAAAAGTATTTCATTTTCTTTTTCATTTAAATGTGAACGAGCTGTTGGTACAGATGTCACTCAAGAATCTCTTTGTTATTTTAATGAACCTGCACTAAATCATGCAGGAAATTACAAGGCATGTGTATTTTACCTACTATATGTGAATTTACAGCAGTAGAAATTCATAGCTGTCATCTAATAATAGAATTAGATAATAATGGGGGTATGAGGATAGAAATGCATTTGGGAGGCTTTTATGTCTGTAGTATAATTTATTTCTTTTTTTCTCCAGTTTTGAGTGCACCTGCTTTAGATTCAGGTTTTCTACCTCTTCTGTCTCCCCTACAACACGTGATTTACAGTCTTCTTACATGACTCATATTTATTAACTCATATTCTATCATCCAGCCAGCTGTGTCTAGAATAGCCATGCCTGTCACATTGGCATCTTCTGGTCTGGCTTCAGGCAGCTTCATCTTTCTCTTCTTGCTAGTAGAATTTTAAAAGAAAGAAATGTACAAAAAGTAAGAAAAAAATCCCACTTCTCTGGTTCTTTTCTGCTTTTGTGAGGAAAACAATCTGTTTATGGCTTGCTGTGGCAGGTTTATTACAAGAGAATTTATTTTGGAGGTGAGGGTGTACCTGAGAGGGCGTGTCGTTCTCCTGTGGCTTCTGATGCCAAATGAAACGTTGAACCAGGCGTAAGATATTAACGTGTCTAGTGAGTAAATGCCAATTCAGAAAGTACTGTTATAAAAAATGATGCCCTCTTCCCTTACAGCATGTGGATGATGAATAAGAAACCATATGGTTTCCTAGAAGTTTTAAGCACTGTGCTTGAGTGTCTTTAGGCTGCGAAGGCTGAAACTGCCTGTGGAAGGTGAAATACTCTTGTGCTTAGGGTGCTTGGACAACGGCTCTGGGACTGGGGATGACTTCTTAGCAGATTCTGCTTGTGTTTTAAGTTGCATGATAACAGTGCTCTATTTTGCTTCCCTAGGCTGCCAAGAGAGTGATCTTACTTTCGGGGACCCCTGCCATGTCACGGCCTGTGGAGCTCTACACGCAGATCGCGGCTGTCCAGCCAGCCTTCTTCCCGCAGTTCCACTCCTTTGGGTTACGCTACTGTGATGCCAGGAAGGTACTTCAGTGGGGGCAGTGGCAGACTGGGACTCTGCAAACAGCATTCTTATTTTATTCGAAATGCGGAGGCTTTTTCCTTCTCTCCTTCCTTCCATCTTTCTTGAGAAAGTCTGATTGGAGAGTAACGTTTTGAAAACTCAATCTGAGAAACTCTTAAGTGTTGCCATGCCCTCCAAGGCACAGAAGCAAAAAGCTGAATATATATATATATATATATATAAAATGGCTGTAGCTGGGGAAAGGAGCCTATTCTAAAAAGAACTTGCCCCCAGAGTGTTTCAAATGGGCAGAGTAGTTACGGGACCTTTAAGCAGCTTCACGTTTGGGCTAATTGATCAAAAAACCAACAGAACCCTGAAACAAACAGAAAAACCCAAACAAAACTCAGTTTCTAGTCTGCTTTAATGACTTATTCTCAGCATATCTTGAAAAGAAATTAACTTCTTTTACCTCTGCCAGCTGCTCAGCAGTGGTTTCAGCCGAGTCATTGAGTCCAGCAACTGCGTGATCTCGGCTCTGCAGGAAGTGGACATTTGCAGCCATGCTGCCGGGTGTCGCTTTCAATGCAAGGGCAGCTCAGCTGCTCTTGGATTTGCCATCTCCGGATCTGCTTTGTGTGCTGGAACACACGCTGCAAAGAGAGGAACTCTTGCTGCTGCTGCTTGTGCAGGGAGGATCTTGGATTTTCTGTGTTGGTTGCACAGACAGAAAAAGGGGAACCACTTCTTGGGCCTCATTTTCTGTAAGACTAGGCAACAACTTTCAGCAGAGTGGTTGGAAACATCCAATGACTGTTACAGTGCTCAGAAATGTTTACAGAAGAAATTAACATCATCAGTGTGTGGCATAAGAATAGTTACAGCTATTTGTAGGGCTTTTATGTTTTTCCTTTTTCTGTTTGGGGAACCTTAAAATGCCAAGTTCCCATCAAAATGATTTATATTGCAGTCTCATCTAAAGTTCTCAAGTCCCTTTCTTCCTAAATCTGAATGCTCGTTTTTACTTTCCTAGCTAGTGTAGTGCAGTTCTGTGTGTGCTGAAATGTGCAAACCAGATGAGCAATTAGTTGGCTTTGATAGTCATATGTTGATGTCGTTGATTAAAGTAAGGTCATTAGCATGCAGAATCACTGGTACAGAGCTTGGGTTCTGGAAGATGACAGCAGAGGATAAACTTACTGTTTCTCCATCTGTGGTAGGAATCTTATAGAGGGAGAGGGCCTCGTCTTCTGCTAGGCTTCCTTATCTTTGTTGAAAGGTTCCTGTCTGAGTAGTGTCCAGAATGCTTCCTAGAGGGAAATGAAGAGATGCAGTTTAACCTCATTGGTTTTCTGCAGTAAAAAGCAAAGTTAAATTGCAGCGTGTGAGTTTAAATAGGTTTGGAGTTTCATAAACCCTTGGAGGATCAAGTTCTGCATGACTAGCTGCTGCTTCAATTACAAGGTATATGGACCTCAGGTAAGATGTTGAATTGGATAAAAGAAATGCAAGTGTTTTACACAATCCAGGTTGTAACAGCGTATTCTGTGTAAATTAGTTTTCAGCCTACAATGAAATTCAGCACGGAGGTCACAGTTTGTATCAGCTTCCCTTCAAAACCTCTGTAGGGTTTCTAGTACAATTTTGTTTCTCTATTTGACCTGCCACTACTAGACAGTTGAACATTACTGGTCTTCTCAGTGCGTGCTCACCTGGGACATTTTGCTACAGTTAATGTCAGGAAATGACAGAGTGAACCTAGAAAGAATTTGGTTATTTAGAGAAGTGGGGCTGCTGGAAATGAAGAATTACAAATACCATTAGAGAGAAAAACGGGACTGCTGGATATTGGGTTGCCATAGATCCTCTCAGCAGTGAGTAAATTAAACGGTGTTTTGATGATTGTAGTTGTTCCCTCATGACTGGAGTATGACCCTCATGTTGCTTTTTGCAGCTCTAACCTGAGATTGTGTCAGCAGTTACATCCTCTCTGAAGGATTGTTGTGGTACTTCTGCTGTCATTACTTCAATAGGTTCTTTCTGGCCTAAAACTGGCAGCATTACAAGTGGGGATGGAATTGCACAGAACCAGAGAGGTTTTGCAAGGCTTTTGGTGCTATGTAAAAATGTTTTGTTATTAATAATGCATCTGTTTGCATTACAAGATTAAAGAAAAATTGACAAACCTGAACCATTCAATTTAAAACTGAAAAACCTGACTAGTTTCTGTTTGAGGATAATAGATTTTATGACAGAAAATTGCAAGTATCTGGCAGATGTGGTTAGAAAAGGTATAAAATAAAAGTTTATCATTTTGCAATTCAACCTCCCAGCATCTGAACTCTTAAAAATACAGCAAGTGAAATGTCACCTGCGTATTTACAAAATATCTCAAGTCCATTTCCCCAAATACATGCTGTGAACTCATTTTTCAAACTGGGTGATGTTGGCAAATATTAAATAATTTCTCTCTGAGCACATGCTCTGAATTTGTAAGAGTTTGGCAGCTTCTACTAGCACTGTAATAAGTTTACTGACTCATGTAAGATGCTGTAGCACTTTGTTAAGAAAATTACAGTTAGAAGCGTTTGTTCTGGCATGTTATGGATCAAAGCCAGATGTGTATTTCGGCAAAATAAATGTCCCTCTTTTTTCTCTCTCTTCTTTTCCACAACAGGATATACTAAACTATATTTTAATAACTCCGAAAATAGTCATCTTTTTTAATCACTAGGTAGGTGCGGCACAGAACTAGCAGGTTTCCCCGTTTGCAAGTCGTTCCAGCAACTGTCACCATAAAAGTAATATAGTAGTCTGAGCATACTGTAAGGATGCTCCTGATATATGCTTTTTAATCTGACAGTAGATGGTATCCTGGCTCTGCTTGTGCCTTGTTCTTTCACTTATGATGATGTTACCCTTCTGAAATGAATCGTGCTATGTGGACACAACATATGCATTACATGATAGTGGAAAATCACGGGCTGCATGTGTAGAAAAAAGTAGCATGAGGAGAGTGTCCACGCCCCATAGCAGGTCTTGTTCTGCCATCCAGTCAGCGTTGATCTCCGCTGCTTAACTACCAGAGCACTCAGTAGTGCAGGCAGAGGGCTTGGGAGGCTGGGTGCAGCATCATGTGGATCCTTCTTGTGTGTGTACTTCTGTTCTGCTGGGCCCTCAGAGCCTGAAGAAATGCAGAATGGAGGCACAAAGCATGTCTAAAGCTAATAGACCCAGCTAGACAGGAGGCAGCTTTTCACGGACCCGAGAGATGTATCGGCATTGCCCTCTTGGTTTCAGGGAAGTGGGGCCGTAAAACCCATGTTGGCTTTTGAGGGCATGGCTTAGATCCAGGTGGGTTTATTGCCTCTAGCTGTATAGCGCTGTGCTTGTCAGAGCCAAAGCTGTAACTCTGTGGGATCCAAACTGTCCTTGCATTTAGGGTGGGCTTAAATTGCTTCCCGCTTTAATGAACCAGCTATAGATAATCAGCTGGTACCATAATTATGTAGGAATAGATTGTCAAATGAGTTTTAATCGTGGCCATTAAGTGTCAGCATCTGAAGTCGGTTAACGCTTCACATCAGTACAACATGGCAGTGGAATTGCAGATTCTCACCATTCTCAACCTGAAGTAGGAATGTTCGCTTCCAGATATCAGAGAGGTCTTAGTTGCCTATAAGCTGTTTGATTCCTCCTCTTTCTGTCTCATAACGTGTTCTCATCCCTGTTCTGTCAAAGCACGATCCCTTAATACAGTCTGTAACGTAACTAATCTCACAATATATAGATTTTTAAGATTGAATCTCTTTTAGCAATCAATGTGCCACAGTAGGAGTGGAACAGCAGATCAAAGAGATTGGGACTGAGGCTCCTCACTTCTCTAGTATACGTATTTCAGAAGGGCATATGTATTCATACGTAGGAGGTTACTCTGAGGTGTTGTTCCAGGACCAGAGGTTGTATTTTTGGCTTTTTTTGGTGCCACTGCCAGTAAGACTTGGAATTAGAGCTGTGAAGATTTCCGCTCCACCCTGCCTTGGTTTTCAATGTTACTGTAGCTGTATTTCATATACGTATTTGTGAAACTTCAACAGAAAGGTATCTCTTTATCTTTTACTTCAGCATAAAAACCTTATTCGTCTCTTCTCCAAAAGAAGGTTGTTTAAAGAGACTTCTTTTGGGGAACACACCAATTTTGATGCCACTGTTTATCAGTTTAGTCATTCTTTCCAGAGAACAAATGATAGGCTGCAGGGTTACTAGTAGGAGAAGTGATGAGCTGAGATTAATTGAACAGATACATATTGTCTGATCTTGGAGGATAGGGCAGGTTCAGAGGCAAGTGCTTCAAGGAGCAAATGAAGGGTTTGTTCAGAGGAGCTTTGAAGTGATGATCCTTTGAAGAGACAATGCTTGGACTAATGTATTTTGGGCCACAATTTATTTATGGTTTGCTTGAGTCTGAGCCAAACACGATAATGGCAGAAGCAGTATGTCAGGAAGCGGATCAAGAGACAGGGCACAGCGGAAAACAGGCAGTTTTGACCTAGCATTTTACTAGGCGCATCAGACAAGTGTAACATCTCTGTGAACGCATTTGGGTTAAGGATGCTGCTGGACAAGATTTTTGTGTCTTTCTGCTTAAAGCTGAGGAAAACGTGTGCGCGCAGGACTGCAGTGAGTTCTGTTGGCCTGCCCAAAGCTGCGGATGGAGAGCAGAAACACTTTGCTGTGTGAGGATGAATATCAGGGTACGGTGCTGTGGTAGGGATCACTACCTTTCTGCAGAGTCCCCTTCCCTGCACATCCCTGAGCACTTGTGGATGGGAAAAAGGGAAGTCAACAAGTTACCTTCTCATGTGGGGTGAATTAGTTTGTGCAATTCTATCTTATAGACATTTTTTTTGTCAAGTGTCTCTTCCTACTGCCCATTAAGTTCTTGCCTTGTCCAGATCACCTGCAGACAGTCTTTTCTAAGTTTGACACTGATAACTGATTTGATTTTTCCCAGATGCCGTGGGGTTGGGACTACTCTGGATCATCCAACTTAACTGAGCTGAAAATTTTGCTGGAAGAGTCCATCATGATCCGACGTCTGAAATCAGATGTGCTTTCCCAGCTTCCAGCAAAACAACGCAAAATGATTGTGGTGGCTCCTGAAGGCATTAGTGCAAAGACCAAAGCTGCATTGGCAGCTGAAGCAAAGAAGATGGCCAAAGGTTCTAACAGTGTAAGTCAGAAACTATTTCCGTGATGAGCCATTGGTATTTCACGTACCTTTATTTAAAAACGTCAGTGGAAGAACTGTACCCTGAGTTTCAGGGAAGGTCAGAGCTGCACCTCATACGAAGACACAGTAAAGGGCTGTTGAAGGCACAGTTTTAAATTATATAGCACAATCAAAACAGCTCAGGTTTCTTCCCTTTTCATTTAAATAGTCTACGTTGTCCCTTTGTGTGAAATACCATTTCCTCTTTCTTCCTCTTGTTAGTCCTTTCTGGCTGTCTTTTGTACCTCCTGCCTCTGTAATTACTCTTCTGTCTTGCCTTGTAATCCCATTCACCCTATAAAAGCAGCCTTGTTGAAGCTGTGTTGTGAGCACGGCAGATGCCAAAAATGTGAAGTGTTATTTTTGCTTTTTTGTTAGCTTTTCTTGTATGGATAGCAAACGCGTGATCTAGGCTCCTAGGTTGCCAGTACAGTTCTGTAAGAGTTCAGGAGTTTTTCCTTGCCGTTTTAGTTGGGAAATGCTTTCTGAACTGAAACTATCTTCTTGATGTGCTTGTCATCCGACTTGGAGGAGTTGAGTAGGAGTTAGGAAGGGAGGTGTCAGAAATAGGAGTGTGTATCTGCCATACCCAGTGGTGAGTAGGAGACGTCCCCCTCCAGTCCCCTTTTGTTGTGCATTTTTAGGCTGATTTTTTTTCCTAGCAAAGTGTTTATTGGCAGCAACAGACATCCCAGGTCTGTAAGCAAGAAGGAGAAAAGGCATTTCTGAGACTCACATTTATTTACCTTTCTCTCTGCAGAAACAACAGGAGAAAGAAGCTCTTCTCCTCTTCTACACCAGAACAGCAGAAGCTAAAATCCACTCAGTTGTGTAAGCTGCATGTCATTGCTTCATTCTTGCCTAGTAAAATGTGCTTTTCCGCTGAGAACAGGAAAACAGCGCCTTAGAGATAACAGTGCAGGGCAGTGAAGCATAGCCTTGAGCCAGCTTAGAAAAAATTGATTTTAATTACAATGCACTAAGCATTTTCTTCTCTCTGAGTTCCTAGGCTGAGTAAGTCTTCTGATTTCATTCCAGATATGGATCTAAACTGTCACTTGAACCATCTGAAATTCCATAGTGTCTAGGACTTGGATCAAGTTCCTTGATCTGGACCCTACTTCAATTTAAGAAGAGGGGGGGAGTAATGAAACTAAAAGTATCAACAGAATTTGTGAAAACAAACACTGCAGTCCTGCTGCAGCAGGAATCCTGAGCCAAAAAGCTTGTGAGATGGACTGAGCTTTAGTTGTAGTGTGCTCTAAGGATGTCACAGCCCCTATTGAAGTTCTTGACTCTTACACAGACCTCACACGGGACCTCAGTAGCAAAAGATTTCTGTCATAGGTGTGCTTTTAACTCTATCTTCCCTAGGAATAATTTCCTTCTGTGACTTTCTGTGCCCTTTTATCCTTAGCCTTTCTGCTGAGACTGCAAAAGAGTTGTTTTAGGTCATAAAGCATGACTTTTTAATAAGCAGTATGCTAATAACATGAAAGCAGTTTACTTTTCTGCAGCTCTCCGAATGTAGGCGCCAGCTGATGTGCACGATGTGATTTCACAGTCTCAGACCTTGCTGCAGAATTTGGCTGTTTGGCACAGAACTGCACTTCAGAGTCCCAGTGCTCATTTCTGTAGAAGAGTTTCTTCCTTTTATGTTAGTGAACATTTAGAAGACTTTCTTCCTTTTATTTCAGTTGCAAATGTGAACTGAATATAAAACCATTAAGTGCTGTTTACTTGACACCCTGATAGGAACTAGTCCATTTTTTTTTTTTCTGGAGTTTAGTAACATTTAAAGTGCCATTTATTACAAGCTGATAAGATACAGGACCGTCTAGCTAATGGTACTGGCCTATGATCATCAGCACCTTCCATGTCTTAACCTTGGTGTGATCCTTCCATTGCTTCCTTGACGAGCCGTTCGTTGAAAGGAATATGGGAATGAGATATAAAATAATTATAATGTATTGGCATCTTGCTACACTGAATGTTGACTTCAATATTTTGTTTCAAAATCCAGCGATCCCACTTCTCTCCCAGATTTCTTTGTTAAATGATGTTGTCATGTAATTGGGATCTGCGTGTCACAAACCCTGGGAGCTGTCTCCAAAGCACCGATACATCTTAATCCAGCATTGGAAATCCTGCTTGGTGTTTTCAGACAGTTGGTGCTGACCTTAGCCGTGTTGCATTTAGCAAAGAACTTGATGTTCCTGATCCTTGCAACAGCTTCGCTATTCCAAAGGAAAGATGACAGTTGTACCATCCGTTCTGATGGCTGTTGCTATATGTAGTTAGAAATTTTAGGCTCATCGGTATTTTTCAGGCTCCAGTTGACCTGATTGTAACACAAGTTACGACACAGAAATGAGTTCTGTAGCTCTGCTGTTAGTCCATGGCAAAAGCCAGATGTTTTCATCAAATTCACGCTGTTTAGCTGTGTTTAAAAGGCATCTTGTTACCTTTCATTGATCATTAGCCTATGTGCTTACGGATAATTCCTAAAAATAGCTGATGTATTTAGATTGTTAGGCTGACTAAATTGTCAGTATGAACCCTTGCAAGAAAAACTACCTTTAGGATGCTCTGATCCATGTGTTGAGACCTTTTCTTCTAAAATGAAAACAACCCTAAGTAAACATAGGAAGGATAATTGTATACAGATTATTTTAGTGCATTGTGAGTGCGTAAGAGTTAAAAGTACAGAAGGGTGAATGAGATTGTCAGGTAAGTATAGATGACTTCCACTTGATTGATCTGGAGTGTCATGTTTCAAGTAGGATATAATTAATTGATTCTCAGTGATACTCAAGTATCAGTGTAGGCATCTGTCCAGCTGTGGGGGGAAAAAATAAATGGATTTTCCTGAACTATCTTTTTTTAATCTGAAGGAGACTTGAGTTGCTACTTGCATTCTACTACAACTTTTTAATGCTAGCCTGTTTCCCAGTTTCTGTGTATAGATGAGCAGTATCTTTACAACTCGTTGTGAGTGAAGGCTATATTCTGTCAGCGCATAATTTTACGGAGTTTTGAGGGTTTTTTCCTCTTTCATGTAGAGAATACATCCTGGACTTACTGGAAAGTGGGAATCGTAAATTTCTGGTGTTTGCTCATCACAAGATAATGCTGGATGCAATAGTTGCGGAGCTGGAGAAGAAAGTAAGTACTTGACTGAGTTGTCTTAACTTTATCACTATTCCAGCTTCAAAGCCATTGAAGAGCTCCCCAGAGTTACGGCTGGTCAGATACTTTATGAAAGTTACTGGCAGAGATAATTTCTGCTTGCTGTGCTTCTGAATGTGTCCTTCACCGAGGGAGCTGAGCTGTCAGAGTGAATGCCTCAGAGGATGCACTTTGTACTAACTGAGTGGCTTTCGTGATATTTAATGTTCTTTATTCTCCATCATCTGCCCTGGAGCTTATGAATTCTTGGAGGAGTGTTACCCTGCGTGGCCATCTCTGCTTTGTGCTCCAGGCTTTCCTCAGAGAGGGAGAACGTAACAACCCAAGTCCAGCTACGACTGCCTTCCTTCATCTCTGTGGTGCTCTTACATTTTTGAACTGGGATACTGCAGGGAGACTTAATAGACCTGCCAATCATCTCTCTGTCTTCAGAAGTGCTTGGCTAATTGTTCATTTGAGACTTTCGTGGGTTCCCCTAAAGAGTTCTGGGGTTCTGGGTCATGCTGGGGCAGTGTGAAGGATGGTTGAAGTTAACATTCCAAACTATAAACCACCGCGGCAGTGGTGACTTTGCTGCCTCTTTGGCAGCATCCTCCAGCCGAGCAAGAAGATTGGGCACTGAAGTTATGGCCCTGCATCACTCAGGTTTGTCACACTTCTCCTGAACAACTGAGATGCGTAGGATCCCATCTCCTCCCATCACAAACAGAGGAAGACTGGGGAGGTTGGGGAGGTTGCAGCAGCTGTAACATCAGCACAGTGTTCAGCTTCATATTAATAAGCCAGTTGCCTTTCCACTGTACTTGAGTTGCCAGCTTCACAGATTGCTTGTTTCAGATTGTTGTCGTCCTTCCTGTTGCTCAGGGCTGGTGAGAGATCAGTGGAAAAATGATGGGAAAGATATGGACATAAGGCCTCTAAAAAGTGTCTTCTGACTTTTCACAGCACGTCGAATACATTCGCATTGATGGCACCACACCTTCAGCCGAGCGACAATCCCTGTGCGAGAAGTTCCAGTTCTCAGAGAAGCAGGCTGTGGCCGTCCTGTCCCTCACTGCCGCAAACATGGGCCTGACATTGGCTGCTGCGGATCTGGTGGTTTTTGCAGAGCTCTTCTGGAACCCGGGGGTATGCATCCTGGAGAGGACAGGGATTGGATGCTCCCTAGAGAGCAGAAAGATTGGCACTTAGGAGGAGATGTAATGGGCAGAGGACTTTCTGTAGAGTTTCTCTCTTTCTTTCTCTGATGGCTACTTGTCTGTACATGCCCAGGTGCCTGGGCTTGGACTGGTAAGGCTGACTACACAGCTCGCAGGCTGGAGAAGTTAGTATGAAAGGGAAACATGCGCCTGTTTCTTATTTGTCAGAGCTCTCACCTGCTTGCCCAGCCAAGACCTGAAGGGGTCCACAATCAGTGTGGACCCTCTGCTTCTGAAAAATGCTCAGTGCTTTTGGGGAACCTGGTGCACACAGACTTGGCTTAATCTGTGCTTGAGGATGCGGGTGTTAACAGGATCCAGATGAGAAACAGTCACCAAGCACAAGAAACGAGATCTCCATGTTCTCTGGTGCTTATGCTGTTTCTTAAATGCTGCAGTTCTCAGTTATTTTCTGTGTCATGTTTTTCCATAAAGATTTTGATCCAAGCAGAAGATCGGGCACATCGAATTGGACAGACCAGCTCCGTTAATGTTCACTACCTGGTGGCGAAAGGCACAGCAGATGACTACTTATGGTAAGAAGTGAGAAAGACACTTTGGTTCTCTGGCCAGCTGTTCTTACTGTTTGTCACGTATGTGACGTCAGGTGCTTAATGTTAGTGCTCATTTCTGCAGCCTGTGAGGGGAGGAGCAATATCTGCCAGTCAGGGCTGCTGGGAGCTGGTGACATGGCCTGGCCACAGGGGAAATAACAAAGTGGATGACAAGGGGGAGAAATAAAAGTAGCTATCTGACAAAGAAAGGGCCGTTGAGAGAAATCCTGGGAAAGCTGATGAATCTAAAACCTCCACAGCTTCTGTATAAGGAAGAGGAATTGTCTTTGATACAGTCCAGAACATTTGTGTGCTGAGTACTTTCAAGCAAACGGACACTGGAGATGGTTCAGTGTATTGTAGATCAGGTCTGAGGAGCAATGTGGCTACAGGATGCTTGAACAGGGAGCTCTGGAGGAGGACTGCACTGTTTCTTTCCTCTTGCTCTTAAGTGGGCCCTTCAGATGGATTAAAGTGCTGCTGACCCAGCTTTGGAGAGTTGCAGTCTGAGCCTTTTTGGCTGCAGAGCTAGCAGTGGACACTGGTCCTTAGGGCTGGGAAATCTGACATCCTGGGGAAGGGGAGGATCTGAAGAATCCTTCGTGCTGCAAGGGAACTGACCTGCAAATAACGCAAAGAAATTATCAACCAGCTGGTTCATTTAAAGTCCAAAATTACATCTTTATTACCTTGTTGGAAGGAACAAATGAACTAAGTGAACTTGTGCCGTTCCCAGAATATCATGATGGCAAATAATTATAACCCTACAATGCAGGGATCTGGAAACTGATGCATCGCCCACGTTTCAGGGAAAGTTAATGACAGTAATTCTGCCTTTATTTGTGAAATGCTGTCCATGCAGTCATTAATGCTTAATGGGAAGGAAATACGGCTCATCGAAGAAGGACAGTAGCATCCTTTTTAAGGGCAAGAAAAAGAACAAGACGAGAAGGCTACTTGATAAATGCTTTAAAGGTGCTGTGACTTTTGCTTCTTTCAAAGTGTCCAGTCTGCAGGTGCATCTTGGACCTCTTGGACCCTTGAGCCAGTGGTTGATTCTTACTCCTGCAATACATCAAGAGATACCCCAGAAATGCTGGTGTTGATGAGGATTGCTGTTGCTTGTCTTAAAGACTGAATACACACCTATTGGGACTTCCTTTAGCTGCGTCTTCTTGTTCTGACTTCATACCATTGGTGTTGCCTCAGTCATCTAATTTCCCTACTTGGATATGTGTGTTATACAAATATTTATAGCCTGAAGTCCTCTTCTTGTTGTTTATTTAAGTTAGGTTGTTTGATATGCCGAGACAACATGCAGTCATCATAAACAAGAGCAGGGCAGGTTAAGGAGCTAACAAGCTTTGTTAAAAAAAAACAACAAACAAAACCCACAACATCTTTATACCTTTGTTATATCTTCTTTTTTTCATCTACACATAGTAAATGACACTGTGGCCTTGTATGATATTTTCATCCTTCCATTAATATCTGTTTATCTCTCCTAGGCCAATGATTCAAGAGAAAATCAAAGTGCTGGGGGAAGCTGGTCTTTCAGAAACCAATTTCTCTGAAACAGCTGAATCCACTAATTACTGCCCTAAGGTAATTGAGCTGAAAGAATCAGTCCCTGGGAGAGGCTGAATGCGCTTTGGCTTGTGTACATCTTGGTTGGCAGGTGATTGGCAGGCTGACCTTACACCGATTCTGCTTTTAATGCCACTGAGCAGATTCTCCAGCTCCTCCCAGGACCTATGCCTGGACTTGGAGTCTCCATGGAGAGTTCCCAGACCTGCTGCATGCAAGGAGATGTGATAGCCTCCATAGTGTATATATGCCTCTGAGATCATAGAATCATAGAATAATTAAGGCTGGAGAAGACCTCTGAGATCATCGAGTCCAGCCTATGACCTACCACCACCCCTCAGCTAAACCCTGCCACTAAGTGCGACATCCAGTCTGTCCTTAAACACCTCCAGGGACGGTGACTCCACCCCCTCCCTGGGCAGCCCATTCCAGTGTTGTATCCCCCTTTCTGTGAGGAAGTGCTTCCAAATATCCAACCTAAACCTCCCCTGGTGCAGCTTCAGGCTGTGCCCTCTCATCCTGTCACAAATTGCCTGAGAGAAGAGCCCATCCCCCTCCTGTCTACAACTTCCTTTCAGGTATATGTGTATATATGTATATATAGTATATATATCCTATGAGATACACACATGTGCACTGTCAGTGTCCTCTGGTTGTTGCTTACCTTGTTTCTGTATGACAACGCATGTGCACATTCTCTCTGTTCAAATTTTACAGCCGGATCCAAAGCAGACGATCATCTATGACCTTTTCCAGAGGACATTCTCTGAGAGCAAAGATGACGCTGATGAAGATTGGTTTCTGGAGGCAGCTGATCTTTCCTGCGAGTTTGACTCTGTCAGTGGTTCACAAGATACAGAACGAGAGACGCGTTCCGTGAGTCCCCCTAAAAAGCGGCGTATTGAGGAGTTTTTTGTAGGGTAATGACGACAGCAGAAGAGATGGTGGCTAAGAGGGTTTTTTTTTTTTTTCGTTAATTAAAAAACCCAACAAAAGCAATCAAGTATTTTTTTGAGTTTTCAAAAATAAAAGACTTGAAGTTTTCTGTATCTCTAGTGCGTTTCATCTCAGAGGATGCGAAGGCCATCCGACAGTGTGACAGAGGAGCAGCGTGCACCTGGTGGCCTGCACGCTTCGCAGTCCTGACTTTGCTGATGACTGAATGGCCACAGGCAAGCAGCACCTTGCTTCATTCCAGCACATCGGCTTCCACATTTGTTTTGTTTAGAAAGCAGACAATAGCTGCCTGTCTACAAGGCAGAACTGTTGTGAAAACTAACTCCTCAGCAGCTGTGGAGTGCTTTAACAATCAGCCTTCTGGCTCCAAGAATTTTTGTCTGTATTTTACAGCAGTCAGTTCACTGACGAAACTCGGCCCTTACCCTGGGACACTCACAAACTGTCTCTCTGATATTCAGTTGGGCAGTGAGGAGAAAAGAACCAGACAAACCTTGATGTTTTGTGGAGGCTGGGGAGAGGGAGGAGAGCCCCAGACTTTTATCTGGGCCGAGCAGTCAGTACCTTGAAACTAAGCAGTATAACTGTGTGTCAGGAGGTGTGTATTGCCTGTTAGGCACATGTCTGCCTGAGCACATGGATCTCTGGCCTCATCTGCTAAATCATAGAATCATAGAATAATTAAGGCTGGAAAAGACCTCTTAGATCATTGAGTCCAGCCTATGACCTACCACCACCACTCAGCTAAACCCTGCCACTAAGTGTGGTATCCAGTCTGTCCTTAAACACCTCCAGGGACAGTGACTCCACCACCTCCCTGGGCAGCCCATTCCAGTGTTTTATCCCCCTTTCTGTGAGGAGGTGCTTCCAAATATCCAGCTTAAACCTCCCCTGGTGCAGCTTCAGGCTGTGCCCTCTTGTCCTGTCACAAATTGCCTGAGAGAAGAGCTCATCCCCCTCCTGTCTACAACTTCCCTTCAGGTAGTTGTAGAGAGTGATAAGGTCCCCCCTGAGCCTCCTCTTCTCCAGGCTGAACAGCCCCAGCTCCCTCAGCCTCTCCTTATAAGATTTTCCCTCCAGTCCCTTCACCAGTTTGGTCGCTCTCCTCTGGACCCCCTCCAGCACCTGCTTCATGGCACGTACTTCTGTCAGTGAAATGTGAAGCTTTTGCTGACTGTTAAGCCTGGCTGCTCAGGGAGTGGGACTCTGTGTGTTTCCATCAAGACTCCAGACTTATCTCCACAGATCAGGGAGGAGAGGGGAGGCGTGTCTGGACTTTTGCTCTTACTTTGTAAGAAACTGATTCTGGACTGAGCTGTTTTAAATAAGTTGGTTTAAGTTATGGTTCTCGAGCTTTTGGTACTTTTCCTATTTTAGAATTTCATTTCCCATTTGGCCCTTAAGCTTGAGAAAAATGTGACGCAGTGGAAATATTAGTGTGGTTTTTTTGTATTTACAGCGGCTGTAAGATAGGCCTTTTGGGGGACGCTTCCTATTGTGTTTTCTAAACAGCATCAACTTTCAAAAGGGAAACTCCCATGATAGTAGAGATGAATCAACAGCTACTTCCGTAACATATTTCAGCTGGTACCTTAGGACCTGCTGTTTGCTCCTGTTACGGCTCTGCGCAGGTTACGCTGAGAAAAGCAGCGCTGTTGCTTGCTGCAGTGATTCAAATGCCTGTTCTTGATTTGTGACAGTCTCTATCATGCTCTCAGCCCAGTGCCACCTGAGCAAACCTGCTCTTTGGTTCTTTTCGGGAGCTTGTGACACAGTCACCATCCCTTGAGTGTGGCCTGATTCCATTTCAGGTGGTGATGCCTCTGCCAAAACTCTAGAAGCTACTTTTGATACGGGCTTGATGGAAAAGCAAACGGAGAGCCAAAGATAACTAGTCTTTCAGGAACCTCTGCATGGTCTTTAATTTTTTTATGTATTATTGCTAGCATGATGTAGGGTGATCCCAAGCTAATGTCTTTCATGGTTCTACTAATAGAAGATACTTGGAGGTGGGCTATTTTTAAGCGAATGTGACCAGGGAGCACAGCAGAAGAGGACATTTCACAGAGGCACCAGTTAGCTGGGGTTTACAGCCATAATCTGTAGAGAAGGATGAGGTAGAAGCAAGCTGAAGGCTTACAGTTAGCTTCTGGAGGGCAGGAGCTATCATGCTGTGCAGGCAGCGTGCTTGACTATGTGCAGATACCAGACACTGACAAAAAGCCCTCTCTTCCGTGGTCGAGGAGGAAAAAATTTATGCTACAAGATCAACCTGGTAACAACCGGGATATTTTTTCCTACGTCAGAAGGTTTGATTATGCCATTTTCAGCAAGTGTTGTCATGGAAGTGCCCTACAGGCTGTGTATGGAAATGTGCTGGGTGGAGACTCACTTTCCCTTTGTGACTGCAGAAGGTGCTTTGGCTCTTACATGGAGTAGGAGCGAGGATGGTGTGACTGGCCAGGTGGAGGAAATGCTTTATCTCTGGGTCTGAGACCCAGAGCTAAACGTAGTTTTTCTCGTTCCAACAGCTGGCCAGAAGATAAATGCACACTTTTGGACATTTTTAAATGTCTTTCTTCCTGAACACAGAGTATTTGACCTGTTTCTAGGACATGTGCTCTTTCTGCTTGCAGAGAGAGGGCTGTTTTGAGTAAGGGGTGAGAAATGCTGCTCAGTTCCTCCTGAAAAAAAATACAGAAGACATTATTTGTATACTCGTGTTGTTTTCTTCTATAGGAGTAATTATCTTCCTCCTTGTAAAGCTACAGCTACTTCAAAACGGTATGTTTCTGAAATCTGCTGAAAGTATCCTTGGAGCATTCTGCTTCTCATAAACTCAGTTTATCTTACCCGTATGTTGATAAATCCCAGCCCTGTTTGAGGAATGCTAGGATGTACTCCCTCTTTGTTAGGATCCATAAAATCTCCGCCGGTTTGCTGCGAAGTTACAAAGGCTCTTCAAGAACACTTGAGGTTCGCGTTATCCTTACTAGATGAAAAAGGGGCGAAGAATCTTGTAGGAAAGTGCTTTTAGTCATTACATCAAGGGATGGGTAAGGCTGTGCAGGCCTTGGCCTAATTACACCATTAGTCTCTCGGTAATGTGAGGAGGAGGTGGCTGGGAAGCTGCCAACGGGCTCAGACGGGATCTCCAGGGCTTGATGATGAGGGTTTGCACAAGGTAGCGAACAGCTCGCCAGGGAGACCGGCAGGCAGGCTCGGGAGCATGCAGTGCTCCTGGTAACTCATACACCTGCCCATTGAAAATTGCGTAGCTGTAACTTTTTTGCATTATATGAAACCCAGTAAAAGGAAGGACCCATCTTGCTGGATCTTGGAGTATCTTGCTGTGACTGGCTGCCTGCTTGTACCCCTGTGCCTGTGCTCTCACTCCTGTTAGAGGCAGGCATGTTTTCAGGAAGGACGCCAAACTAAGAACCACAGGTAAAAATACCTGAACAATAAAGCAGAGAAGTTTCAAACTACATCTTCAGCACATGAAGCTGGCCAGCCTCGGGTGTGCAGAAGAGTTTGAGGTGGTGGAGTGTCAAGGCAAGGCTTCTGGAGCCATGCTGGCCTGTCGGCGTCTGTCTTCCATCTTCTAGTCCCTGGGAAACGTACGTTTATTTTGGCAGTGCTGGGGATGGCTGTTACCTGAGGGGGCTGGGTTTGGTTGTTGTTGGAGCTAACACTGGGAGGTGAAGGACACGCCCATGTGCTGTACTGTCACAGCCAACTCCAGCTCCGTAGGTACCGACTGGAGAACAGCAGGAGATCCCCTCTCCTGCACGTACTGGCCGACAACTTTTTATTAGTGCTTTTAACCAAACAGTCACAAAATAGCCAAAGGAACTTTGTTTTCTTTTTTTTCTTTTTGTTTGTTTAGTCCTTTTAATACACTGGTATCAAAGATGTGTCCTGTGAGTCATCATGAGGATGAGGATCTGAAAAGGGCAAGTGCATTCCTAGGATATATCAGGTGAGGTTTTGACTCAACAGAAGGAGATATAAATACCGTTGCCTAAAGCCCCGGGAGGACCCACTCGGCCAGGAGGAGAGCTTGCAGGGATGGTGGGGGAACAGAGAGCCTGGCACGACAGAGCGAGTTAAAAATGCCAATGTTCAAACCCTCGAAGCAAGAGCCAAGAGGGGACGATGCAGTATCTGCGCGTGAGCTTCTCAAGTCCAGACCCCAGCCCGGGGAAGGCCAGTGTGGTGGCAGGGTACGCTTGAGTCGTTAATTCCCTGCTAATTAAATAGGTAGGCAGACAAGTAGGCAAACAGGTTGGCAGATAGATATAGGTAGGTAGATACAGAGAGGTAGGTAGATAGATAGGCACATAGATAGGCAGACAGACAGATATAGGTAGATATAAATACGTAGCTAGCTAGCTGGGTATGACTGATAGATATAGGTAGGTAGATATAGAGAGATAGGTAGATAGGCAGACATAGGCTGAAACTACACGTGCTTTCAAAAGGGTTAGACAAATTCACATTTGGTCACTGGCTACTGAAGTAGATTAAATGATGTTCCATAAAGCTGGAAGCTAGGAGGACATGCCAGCCAAATTACGACTATTCATATTATGCTATCAAAACATCTACTATCAGATATTTTTAC
Source organism: Todus mexicanus (assembly GCA_013389965.1). Taxonomy (NCBI): domain Eukaryota; kingdom Metazoa; phylum Chordata; class Aves; order Coraciiformes; family Todidae; genus Todus; species Todus mexicanus. The sequence goes on from WEIS01059003.1 coordinate 87,256, forward strand.
TGGTATGTCTCTAAATTAATGCATTTATGATCTGGCCTGATACAAAGGCTTGTTTACCCACAGTTATAGAATGTGTTTAGTAAAGATAATTATTAATTATTTTTAAGAGTAGACAATATAATTTTGTTGGTTTGAACAAACTGGTGTTATCACCTACTTCAGCTATCTATCTAGCTAGCTAGCTAGATTGAGAGATATAGGTAGAATCACAGAATAATTAAGGCTGGAGAAGACCTCTTAGATCATCAAGTCCAGCCTATGACCTACCACCACCACTCAGCTAAACCCTGCCACTAAGTGTGGCATCCAATATTTCCTTAAACACCTCCAGGGACGGTGACTCCACCACCTCCCTGGGCAGCCCATTCCAGTGTTGTATCCCCCTTTCTGTGAGGAAGAGCTTCCCAACATCCAACCTAAACCTCCCCTGGTGCTGCTTCAGGCTGATAGGCAGACAGATAGATACAGGTAGATAACTAGGTAGATAGATATAGCTAGGTAGGTAGATAGAGAGATAGACAGATGGGTAGAAAGGTATGTAGGTAGGCAGATATAGGTAGGCAGGCAGAGAGAGATAAAGATAGATAGACAGAGATAGGTAGGTAGGTATTTTTTGTACCCTTTCCGCAGCCCCAGCCTGTTCTGCTGCTCCTGTCCCACCACTGACCTCCGCCTACTCTGAGTCTCCTCCAGGGCCGCTGAGCGGCTGTAGCTGCTCCCCCATTCCCACTGTGACCCCTCCGGGTGCAGACCCTGAGCCCCGCCGGGGTCCCAGGCGGTGCTGCCAGCGAGCCAGGGTGTCCGGGACAGACAGGGGGACAGACAGACAGGGGATAGACAGACAGAGGGACAAAACAGATGGGGACAAGACAGACAGGGGGACAGTCAGACAGGGGGACGGTCAGACGGGGGATAGACAGACAGGGGGACAAAACAGATGGGGACAGACATACAGGAGGACAAGACAGATAGGGGGACAGGCAGACGGGGGGACAGACAGACAAAGGGGACAAGACAGACAAGGGGAACAAGACAGGGGACCAGACAGACAGACAGGAGGACAGACAGGGGGACAGGCAGACGAGCGGTCAGGCCGCAGCCTCCGAGCCCCGCACCCCTCCCGCCCTGCGCCGCGCGCTGCCGTCGCTCCGCGTCACTTCCGGCGGCGCCGGCTCGTGCCGCCCCCGCGCGCTTCCGCTTCCTCTGTCCTCGCGGCAAGATGGTGAGCGCGGCGCGGGCCCGGAGCCGCTATCGGGCCCCATCGGGGCCTGAGCCGGGGCTGCGCCGCGGGAGCCGCTCGGGGCCGGCGGGCGGGGGGGCGCGCGGCCTGGGGGGNGCGAGGGGCAGCGCGGCCTGGGGGAGGGCAGGGAGGGCGGGCAGGAGCCCCGGGGAGGGCCTGGCTCGGCTCCTGCTTGGCTGGGAGGCCGCCGCCTCCTCCTTTCTCCGAGCGTTCCGTAGCTGATGTTGTGCCTAGGCCGAGAGAGGAGCTGCGGTCTCGGCGGAGCTGAAGGTGACTCTGGTTTGCCTCCTGACACAGGCCAAGCGCACCAAGAAGGTCGGGATCGTGGGGAAATACGGCACCCGCTACGGCGCGTCCCTCAGGAAGATGGTGAAGAAGATTGAGATCAGCCAGCACGCCAAGTATACCTGCTCCTTCTGTGGCAAGGTGAGAGGTCGCCTTTCCCTAGTGAAAAATAATAATGTCTTTATAAAATAATTTTGTTATTGTTTGGTAGCTCGGTAATTTTCCTACTGAAGAGACCACTCGACTGTCTTTGAGACAGTGAATGGTTTTGTTGTGAGCTTTAGGCTACTGTCAGCATCCCTTGTAAAATAGTTAGTAGGCGTTCTCTATTGTCACGGTTTGGGGTCAGGGCACCCCCAAATCTGCAACAGAACGCTCTCTCCCCCTCCCTACCCAAAAAGGGAAGAAAGGAAATAAAGGAGAGAGACTTATTGATTAGGAAAGGAAACTAGAACAGCTTTACTAAAACATGAAAATAATAATAACAATAATAATTAAAAGTAAATATATACAAATATGTACAAAACCAGTATCGAACCCAACCCCCCAATGGTAAATCCGTCCCCGTCCCCACTGATGCTGTGGAAGGGCCCAGCAGCAGCCGGGAACCAGGAGCTGGATTCAGGGATGCGGCCCAGAACCTGTGGCCCAGCCAAGGCCTGAGCCAGGGGCTGAGACCGGGGCCGGAGGCCTCAGGGCAAAGCTGAAGCTGCCAAGGCCAAACCGAGTGAGGAAGAGTCCTGAAGCCGAGAGAGCAGCTCGAGCTCAGGGAAACCAAAGACCAAGGGCAAAATGGTGAAAGGGCCAGGAGAAGGGGCAAGAGAGACGAGACCCTCGTGATCCCTCAGCTTTATACTGAATATGACTTATATGGATGGAACACCTCGTTGGCTAATTTAGGGTCACCTGTCCTGGTCACTCCTCCCTGAAGGTGCAGCCTTTACTTTTCTGCACCCCAAAGCATGGTACACAAAATCTATCAGTGACCTTAGTTTGCATACCAATCCTTGGTACTAACTATAAACATGGAGCGTTATCACTGCTAGAAGCAGACTCTGTCTGTAAACATGCTGCTAACTTCAGACAGACTTCGCTGAAAAGTAAAAGTCATAGAACAGAATTACTCTGTTTTAACCCAAACCAGGACACCTATGCACGTCGAGCTGTAGTTAAACAAAAACAAACAAGCAATTTGTTATACTAAATAGTGAGGAATGTTCCTATACTGTGTGTTTTAGGCATCTAATGAAAAGACCTGACAGTTAAAACAACACGCTTGTTGTCCTGATAATTAAGACATGACTTCGGCTTGTTTTTTTTTCCCTTCAGTAACTTTACAGCTTACCTGGAAGAGGAGCAGAGTTTGCTTTTCCCACTTAAAACTTCTGATTGCAGTTACTTACTTGTATTTGTGTGCTGTGTAACTCTGGGTGGCGAAGAATATCTGATAGGAAGTGATCTTATCTATTCACAGGCATAATCAGAATTCACTCTTAAATTGGGTTTTTGACAGCTTGAGAGGCCCATCAGCTTGTGCTTTTGCCCAGATAATTTTTACTAGTGTCTAAAATTGGTTTTGTCAAGTGACTGGAAATTTAGAAGTATTTCCATCTTTTTTTTTTCTTTTTTAAAAAAATATTTAGTGACTTTCTCACATGAAGTGAAGATGTTTGTAACCCTGTTTGCAGAGCTATCTAAATTCGGTAGAGGTCTGGGCAAAGCCATTGTCATCTCTGCAAGGTGATGGAGACTTGCCAGGGGGAAAGGAGAGAGGAGCCCACCACTCGCGATTCGAAGGGGGTCTAATTTAAAACGGTTTTGGGATGTCCAGGGAGCACTGATAACAGCGGTGGTACATTGGTCACCAAACCGAGCGAGAATACCAGTTACTGTGACCAGTGTAACTCCTTATGATTTTTCTCTTTCAAAAAGAGCTGAGTTTTTGGTGATTCACTTAGAAATGACCCGTTTCATACCTGAATGGCAAAGTGCTTCAGGAGGACTTGTCCCCTGTTGTGAAGAAGCTGAATGAAAATGTTCCCTGATCCTTGCCTGTCTTAGTTACGCTGTGGAGTGATGCTGATGTCCTCACCTGAAGTTTGTTTGGGCACTAGCACCGCTTCTCTTGACTTTTTCAGCTGATCAAGGGTGTTTTGTTGTGTTGTCTTCTGCTTCTATTACAGACCAAAATGAAGAGGAAGGCCGTAGGTATCTGGCACTGTGGGTCCTGCATGAAGACAGTTGCTGGTGGCGCCTGGACTTACAAGTAAGGAGATGAGGAAGCTCCTCTCAGTGTTTGTTCTCGTGTAGCTGAGACATTAAACAGCTTTTTATTTTAACTTACTTTCTACTAACCATTAAGTAGCTCCATCTCATGTCAGTGATAGGTGGGGGTTTTTTTGCCTGCGTTGTTAAAATTTGATTGGAGTGAATCAAATTTGCTTTCATTGCTGTTCTTTCCAGTACCAGTTTCTTCAAATACTGCGTTTTATCCATCAAATTACTGCTGCTCATTTTGATGGGTCCTTCTAAAATGTCTTTGTCTCTGTGGGCTTTATCAAAGTGGCTGTTCTATTCTTCAGAAATGCAAAACCTGCATCTTTTTCCAAACTTCACGTAAAGAAATTGAAACCTCTGCAGATGCTGAAACAAGTATTTTCACCTAAGTCATTTCTCCGTGGCTGTAGCAGCGTTTCTTACCAAATCCAGATGTGAGCTACAGTTTGTTGCTTGCAGGGGATGTTAGGTTTGGGCTGGTTTTTTGGTGATGTTGGAAGAAAAGGAGCAGCGAATGGCTGGCTCATCTAGCCATCTTAGGGTGGAATCATCTGTGGGGATGACACCTGACAAAAGTCCCTCTGACCTATTCCAGAAAGAGCTTCAGCAGCTTCTAATAAACGATGCCTCTGAGCTGCGGATTATTTTCCCTTCCTTGTTTCTTTGAGCAGTATAAAAATCTCTAATTGTGTGAGGGAGCTGTTACCTGTTCTTTCAAAGCCTGAGCAGCGGGTTTTTTTGCGGTTGTTACCCCAGCTTTTTCAGTTCAGAGGCACAGATGCAGTAGGCAAAGCCGGGTTTGCGCCAAGAAAAACGATTTCCGTGTTTTGCTTTTGTTTTAAAAGCATTGAATCATTATAATCGTTACTGTGACGGTGCCCTTGCTTAATCCCTTCCTTTACTCTCCTTCCCCCGCAATTCTGGTAGAAGACACTGTTGCCCCACGCGTAGCAGTCGCTAGGAATCCGAGCCCACGCGCCTGTGCGTGTCATTGGTGCGTGACTGGATGATTTGGGTTGAGACGTAACTTGCGAAGTTGCGTGTGCTCCTCTAGACAAAGGCCTACACTTTGTTGTCGTGAAAATCGAAGTGGAATTAGCCCCCTGTTGACGAAGCAATCAGACGATAACTATTTGAAATGATTAGTGCTTTTCTCGAAAAGAAATAAACGCCGGCACGGGTTGTTCTGCTGGCACGTGCAAATGACTCTTGCTTCTTCTTCCAGCACCACCTCTGCAGTGACAGTCAAATCTGCCATCAGAAGACTGAAGGAATTGAAAGACCAGTAGAAGCTGCTTCCCCTGCTCTGTGTGGAACATCCTTTATTTCCCGCTGTCAAGATCTGTCCTTTTAACAATAAAAAGGTGATGATCGAGTGGAATCGTGTTCATCTTTCCGCAGAAGGTCTCGCTGTGCTGTATTCATAGGTACAACTGTGGAGACATTGGTAGTGCTGTCCAGTAGTCGAGAGGCTCTTGTTACTGCTGAAGCCATTAAAAACCACTTTCCCTTCCCAGTCAGTTGCGTACTTCCTTGCTTCAGTGCACTGAGGTGAATCTGAGGAAAGCTTAAATAGCTTGAAGAAACCTGGCTCATCTGGGTGTGCCTTTTGTGTCTGTCCCTTGAATAGCAGGGAGCTCCAGGAGTGGAGGAGTGGACAGATAGGGGGGGAGGAGGAGGAGGGGAGAATATGGAAAACACCTTGCCGCCTCTTCCCATTTGCCTCTGAGGGGGGCTCAGGGGAGCAGGGTGTGCGCTGCAAGATGGGGAGGAAAGGAGCATCACGACGGGTGGGGGCAGAGACGAGAGGAGCAGCTAGCAGCTATCATCCCCTTGCTGGCCAGTGCCGCTGTTTTTTCAGTGCCAGCTGCAGACAATTCCTATGGCCCATAGCATGTTCTGTTTGTGGATCTTGAGGTCAGCCCACCTCAGTGCTCTCAGGTTTTGCTCTTCGCAGTTCTGAAGCAGGCTCCCAGGTCTGTCTGAGTTGCTTCATCTGTACCAAGCTGCAACAGTACACGTTGCGCCAGCTCCTGGGACGTTCAGTCTTGGAGGAAAAGGTGTTTGGGTTAGTAATTGCCTCCAAATCATCCATTTAGGCTGTTTATAAGCTACTGGAATGTTTTTTATCGCCCCAGGTGAGTTTTGATTCAGTTTGAGGTTTGTTTTTTGGGTGACTGCAGCACCTCTGCCGTATTTAACAGTGCAGGTGAGAAAACGTGAGTTGTGGTTATAACCCCGACAGCTGCTGCAGGAAGTGGTAAGTGGGGAACACGGTGGCTGGTTCATGTCGCCTCCCAACAGTGCTGAGGGTCGTTACCTGGGACTCCGGCAATCTGTTTTCTGGGAGAGACATCATGGCACGGTTGCTTCATGGACACACCTTGTTCTGCCTGTAGCGCAGGGTGGGAGGGTTGTGTGACAGGCTTGAACAGAAGGTGGCAGTGGGTGACTCCTTAGTGGCTCATTTTGTGTATGTAGATGAACACCACTGTGGCCTTTTGCACACGTGTCTTGTAGCTGGGTTCTGAAGGAAACCTTTGGTTTCAAGAAACTCTGACCTTATCTCTCATTTTTGCTGCTGCTTTTCCTACATGACTTGTCCACACCAACCTTCACTAGGTGCTCATCAGACCTTCCAGCTTAGTCCTGGGAACTGCTATTGCTCACCCTGGTTCATGCTAACCAACTTCTTTGAGATGCTGTCTCCAAGCTGCCTTGAACTCCTTTTTTTTAGCTGAGATGTTTCTCTTTTCTTGGGGATGCCTGGCCTGCTGGTGTGTGGATAGCTGGAACAGCTCACAGAGCCAGCATTTCTCCTGCTGACTGCTGCTCCCTCTGAAGTTGGAGTGAATGATGTGTGAGCGTGGCCTGTGCTACGGTGAGGGGATCTCTGCTGCCTGAGAAACAGCTGCTGACCTGCCTCAGTGAGCTTAAGGGGCACTGCCCTGACTTTAGCTTACCCTCCTGTGTAGGTTTTTGAAGTGCTGTGGTCCAGGAGCTGCTTTGCAGGTATCAGCCATCCTTTAGGGAAACCTCATCAAGAAGGAAGGGCTGGGGAGCTGGTATAGACTGGATGTCCAGAAACAGCTCTGTGTCCTGCTCGGGCCTCCAGGAAGAGGGATGAAGTGGCTGGGAGGAGCTGCTCCAGTCCTCCTCACATGTAGATGTCTGAACTCAGGGGTTACTGGCCGCACATCTGTGCATCATCTTCGGAGAGCGCTTTCGAGAAGGCTGCTGAGCAATGACAACACTTCTTAAACTACAGAATAAAGACAACTTCCATTATGCTAAAGGTATCTTCATGTTGAGCCCTTTAGTTGGGAAATCATGACGAAACCATGTGAGCGCTGATGACTTTGCTACTTCATCGTGCAAAAGCCTTTGCTGGTAAAACACTCAATGTGCTGGGGCGGGGGGGGGGGGGTTCCTCTGGTGGTGTGGCCACACAGCTCTGGCTCTGTCAGGGGCTCCGAGGGGCTTGGTTTGCACTGTGGAGGTCCCTGTTTCTCCAAGGAGGCACCACACAGCCAGTTGATGCAGGGGAAGCCTGACAGCTTGGAAAGAGCAGCTCAGCTTCCTAACTGGTGGGCTTGAGGGTGGGAGGGGGAAATGCTGTTTTCAGTGGAGCTGCGTAAGAAGTCCAGAACTCCAGCACCGCCTGCATGAGGGGTTCCTACTGGAACAAAACTTCACAGGTATCTGCAATGATCCAGGGGCCGTGGATGCGCCTCATCTGCCACAGGTAAGTCGCTGCTGTGCCCCAGTGATCCACCAGAGGGTACTGCTCAGTTCTTGGAACAGCTGCTAGTGTCCCCTGGTTAGGCACGTCCTCTCTTCTGGAGCTCTTGAGCTGCTAAAACCGGATTAGGTGACAACCTGGTGAGCATGCTCCTGGCAAATCTGGATTTACCGGCTGTCTTGAAGGCTTCTAGCTGTCTGTGAGAGCTGCCATGGTGAGCTGTGTTACCAGCACTCTGCCTCTGCAAGCGGGATGGTGGTGTTCACGTATTGCCTTTTATTCTTTACTCGGTGTGCTTGGGTCACATTTCCACATCCCTTTCCCCTCCCAGTTCTGGCTGTCGAGATACGGCTCTGCACACCTCTGTGATCTCTTCATTAATACAGTGGTTGTAATTAAAGAGCAAGTTTCTAAGTAAAGGCGACTCAACTGCCGTGAAGGAGCGATTCCTTAACAGGTGCAGAAGATCTTTTTCGCTGTGTTGATATCTCAGGGTGACTGTGCAGTTATCTTACCGAAGGTGACTTCTGTTCCTGTTGAAGAGGTTATTTGGATACCTTTCGGATTAGTATTTGCAGAGAGTGGAAGCTGGGCAGGCTGGAAATAGGAAGAGAGGCAAAGGATACAAGATGATTTTTTTTGGTCTGGGCTGTGTGGTCCTACCCGCATCCCTGCGTGAGCAGAGCTCCTGGACTTGTCGTGTTCTCCCAGGATCGCCGTGGTACCCTGCCCTGCTCCTGAGCAGAGTCTCTTTGTGCTGGTGAACCCTCAGGGCTGCCAGTTCCACGCATTTCTCCACAGTGAGAGCAGGAGGAAGGTGAAGAGAGCGAGGAAGAGAAAGGCTGCTGTGGTCAGAGCACCTGGAGCTGGCAATGCTGCGGGCGGCCAGCGGGCGACACTGCTGCTCTGCTGCTCAGCGCTGCGGGGCTGCTGCTTGGCTGCCTCCTCTCCCATTTCTTTCTTGCCCACCCAGGAGAGAGGCTCTGCTCACCTGTGCGCGTCCTAAAGCTGCTGAGCTCAGCCTTTCCTGCTCCCTCCAAAAGAGACCGTGACAGTGATTTGAGACTGAACCAGCGGGCTGTGCCAAAGGAGAGCAGGAGGGAGAAATAGGAATGGGAAGGTTGGCGATGGGGCTTTTATGGTCACTTGTCACTTCTAACAGCTTGAATTTGTTGTGGTGTTCTGCCCAAGCACTGTATGCATCCTAGGAAAAATTCTTGTATCCACAACTATGTGGTTTGGCCAGGTGAGCCTCAAAATTTGTTGTTTCCTCCAGGAATCTAGGGTGAAAAGAGGAATTCTTAGCAATTTTACTTGCTGCTTTGAGTATGCTTGTTGAACCTTAGGTCAGGAACTTGGACAGAGTTGTTTTAGACGCTGTAGAAACAGAGAGCAAAGTGTTGGCACCTGTCTTGGAGGATGTGAGCTTGTGGCAGTGTCTGGCCCGTCTGGATTTCTACAGCTATGGGAATTGGAGGAAGGCTTGATGGAAACAGACTTTGGATCTGACTGAACATTCTGTAGATGTGGCTGAGCAGCTTGGTTGATCTTGGCTGCTTTTGAAAAGCAGGTGAGAAGGGGACCTGTTTCTCAGATTAATCTGTCAATCCCATGGGATTTTTTTTTCAGGACTGGGGATATAACCCAGGAGGATAGTGGCTGTAATCAAAGTGGCTTTCCAGGTGCCCAAAGGTGTTTCAGGAACCCAAAGAAACTTGGAAACCAAAACCTGAAAGAGCTCAGGACAGCTATCCCCATTCTGATTTCTCCATTAAGCATTTACCTGTTTCTAAAAGAAAACAATTTCTTTGGCTTTACCCCACTTTTGCTTCCTGCTCCCTCCTGCTCACTGCCAGCCTGTTTGATCTGTAGGGGATCACGATCCTAAGCTTTGGGGGCACCATTTACATTTGTGTTATGCCATATATTAAAGATTGTTGGGGCTTAGGGCTGACAGGGATGTGAAACCTCGGCCATGGGCATTAGTTGTCTCTTCTGTGCGTCCCACATAAAAGCCAGTGTGAAGTCAGCCCATGTGCAGGGACTCCCTTTTGGCTTTGTGTCTTTCTTAGGGATTTGACTGTGATACAGCCTGACGGTTGTAAGCAATGGGGACCATGCTTTAAGGAGCATATCCCAGCGTGATTTCTAACTTCCATGAACAGCAAACATCTTGGTCTTACTGCAAGGTCAGCTGCCTTATCTTTGTGCACAATCAAGGGCTGCCTGTTGCCTACCCAAGCTTTTTCATGACTCCCTCCTTGCTGCATCCCAGGGAGATTCCCAATGGCACTCAGCTGACTGCTGCTGCTGAGTCACCTTTCTGGGACAGATATACCCTGTCTTGGGACAATTTTTTAGGTGTCTCCCTGGAAAGAAAGGATGTTGCATTTGCATCTCAGAGCACTGGACAACAAGAGAATCAGCCTGAGTTAGGGTATAATGCGAGCACCACTTCAACCAGCTGCAAGTCATCGCATGATTTTACACACTGTGCTAGCTTCTACCTGCTGCTCCTCTCACCTGGAGGTCCAGCAGCTCCACTTGGGGAAGCAGAGCATCAGAGAGTGGGTGGTCCAGCTCCCATGAAAGAAGTGGGCAGGCAACACCTCTCTGCTTGCCAGCTATGTCAGTGTGGCTCACAGCTTCTCCTGGAGAAGTGATGCCTTAAAGGATGCTACAAAGTGATACGCGGTGGCATGAGGCTGTGTGCTGCCAGGGGCTTGAGGTGTCAGATATGCCTGCTTGAAACTGGCCCCGGTGCTCTGGCAATGGGCAGTTGCCATTGGTAACACATCCTTCCTCCGAATATTCGATCCTTAGCGGATGTCTTTTGAGGCACAGAGTGTTGTGGAGTTGTGGATATGCCTCAGGTGCCCTTATTAGATGCCTGGACGCATTTTGAAAATGGCTGCTTAGAAAATGTCTAATTGCTATTCCACATACTCAAAATGTTGTGGGTTTTTTTCTTCTTCTTCTTCTCTTGACAAGGCTTTGGCATGCCTTGGATTGCTAAATATACTTTCCTCTTGCAAATTCTTGGCAGGAATCTGTGTGAGGAATCACGCCAAGCAGTCTCTTCAAATGTTAACAAGCTCATCGGTGTGGCTTTCCCAGTGCAGAGTTTGTGCTCTTTTTTTTTTTCTTTTCTTTTTTAAATTTTTTTTTCCACCTCCCTTCCCCAAAAACCCCAACCCCTCTCCTTTCTGTACACTGTTGCTCTGAGCTTCTGAACTATGGCAGCTCAGCAAAAAAGGATTTTTCTAACCAGAGCCGAAAAAAAGTTTTGTTTGGTGTTCGAGAGTTTGGTGGCACTGCCCTGCTCATCCTCCTGGGACTCCCGTTGAGTTGGAAGTGTGGATTTTAGGGTGCTTCTGGAAAACCTAATTCGTGTCTCCTCCTCCCTTGCCCTATTTCGCTTTTTCCTCTGTTTTTAGCAAGTCGAACTGTATCCTTGCATGGCAATGGTAGATCCGATGTTTTTCTTTCAGTAGCCTATTAGCAAGTGAATGAGGCTGTCGTGCTCCCCTTTATTTCCTCCACAGTGCTTATACTGATGTAGAAGCAGCCCTGGAGATGATGCCTACAGCTAGGCAGGGACCTGCAGCCCCCGCATCTGGGGGAGAGAAGGCTTGCCCCAGGCACAGGGCAGTGCTGCTCTGGCATCTGAAGCTGCCAAAGCAAAGAAAGAAGGGAGAAGCCGGTGCAGCATCTCTGAAACCCCAAAGTCTCCCTAAAAGAACCCCCCTAGGACTCCAGCATCCATTGCTACATCAGGCTACAAACCTCCCTCAGGCTTCACTGGGGACAATCTTGCATTCCAGTTTGGAGAGCCCAAAAGGATGGCTCTCCCTTGACCTTTGCCCACTTCTTGTTTCTTCTCGTGTCCTCTCTTACCTCCTGACCCAAAGTGTGAGCAGTGTGGCTGTGGGGCAGTGTCTGAGCTTCCCAATGTGCAGCCAAGGGAAGAGCACAGTGAGCCCCACGGGGCTGCATGGCCAGGGCTTTGCTGGTAGCATGTCTCCACTTGATTTCTTGGGAGGCAAAACTGTTGCAGCTGCCCTCACCAGCTTGGGGTGTGCATGGTCACAGCTGCTCCCTGCTCCTGTGACCAAGAGGGAGAGCTCACCTGGGTTTATTTTTTGGGGAATTACAAGCACAACATTGCTAGGTTACACCAGCTGGGGCTTTGGGATGCACTTTTAAAATGTCAGATTCTCCAGGCTTTGTTTCCAATGGACTCTCCTGACCTTCCAACATCTGACGGACACGACTTGGTAGCAAGTGTTTGTGTTTGGGTTGGGATGTTATATTCCCCACCCTGTGCTCAGAGTTCTACCTGCTCTTCGGGGAAAGAGCTCAGTGGGGGGTTCGGGGAAAGGCTGTAGAAGAAATTTGGTTGTGGGGCCACCAAGCCTGTGTTCAGCACACTGCAGCTGGGGATGAGCAGAGGGCTGGAAAGCCAAGGACAGACCTTGGCACAGAAGAGGCTATACTTAAGACAACAGCAAAGGTGGTCCAGGCCAAGTGATGACTCCCCACTTTTCCACTAAGGTGCTTCTTGCTCACACTCTCTCTGTGCAGATTGCTGTGACTTTGGCCAACCCCTGTGAAACGGGCCCATTAACCTGGAGAGCGGAGAACTGCCCCTCCTGGGTCTGGTAAGTCTCCTGTTAATTATGTCTTCTTTTTTGTATTTTATTCACCAAAATGGAATATTTTCAGCCTTGATTCAGTAGGATTTTCTGAAGGGACCTCTGTCCACACCAGGGAATATTTTTTTATAACTCACAGGTTTGGTTTCAGGAATTTGCTCTGTGACCCCTCTCCCTATGTTTGATTAAATCTCATATTGTAAGAGGAACATTTTATTCTGCAGCCCTTGCCCACCCTGAGACAAATGTCCTGCAAGCTGCTGCTTTGCTCTTCCCTTCAGGCAGTTCTGGAACAGCCCCAGTTCTTTGAAAGTGTGGAGAGAGGTCCCAATTCCGCCAAACAAATATTATTTAATGGGGGATGCTAACTGGTGGACCAAGATGGCTTCTGCCTTTTTCGCTAGTTATAGTTCTTCCAATTCACCACCTGTTACTGAGCCTCACCTTTGAAGGGAGAAGTTTTGATGCAAAGCAAGGTTGTCCCCAGTATCCCAGCTGTGAGGCCAAATTGCTTGAAGATAGGGTCCTGATCCCGTCTGTTTCCATTCAAGCTGCTGATTCTGAAACTAGTTTTATTGTAATGGATTGGATTTGAGATTAAAAGGCAAATCTGTGAAGGGAACACCGAAAAAACTTTTAGAAGCAAAGCAGACTCAAGTCATGCCAGGAAATAAGGGGAGCAAATAAATGATCTAGGCATTAAACAGCTAATGCTAAACTTCAGCCAGTTGAAGATGTATTCTTTGTGCATGAAGAGTAAGACAGAAATGCCAATTCCTGCAGCAAGCAGAGGTGTGTATTCCAGAGTAGGTCCACCTCTGACAAAAATGTTGCATATGCTGTGATAGTCACTACGCACCTCAGATGAAAACTATGCTGGTACCTATAAAGCAAAGAAGAAGACAGTCAAAGGAAAAGACAGAAGGTGATAAAAAATCAGACAGGTATGGAAGCCTAAAGAAACTGGTTTGTGATCTGAGCCTGTCAGCAGCCTGGCCATTGCCAAGAGCTTTGGTTTGGATTATTATTATTGAATCAGTACTTAGCAACTTAAGACAGTGATGGTTTTTACAACATGGGCCATAAGCACCGATAAGTCATTTCACATTACTCACTTGGAGGATCCAAGGCATTAGACATAGCAGTAGAGCTGCTAGTTGTGTTTCTTTTGTTTCCAAAGGGTGGAGATCAGCAATCAAAGTGGTTGTACGTGGGGATCAGGCTACTTCATTGGGCCAATGTACTGTCCATCCCTTCCCCACTATTTTCCTTCTTTTTTGGTGTGTTCTCACCTTACCTGCACCCTCCTGGATGATGTGAGGCCCTTGAGGCATGGTATATCTTCTTACTTTGTCTGTCTGTGGAGAGCTGAGCACAGAGGGTGTTACACGCTGCCTTCTACCTCTGTTGTTCATCTGTAGGATGCAGGCAACCCAAACCTTTGAGAATACGTTTTGGAAGCATTCCCTGCTGTCACTGCAGAAAGGTGGTACCTTTGTCCAAGGGAGAATTTGCCATCACTTGCAAAAAAAGGGGTTTGCATGGAACTGAGAGGCTCTGGCTTGTGGTCTTGCTCTAAAGCAGCTGCATTTTTAACATTCAGAAGCCAACAAAGATGAAAGATTCTTGGTCAACCTCTCTACTCCTTTGGAAAAAAAAAAAAGTATAAAGACTTGATAAATATTTTGCATTAATAAATTCCATTTGTCTTATAAAACACAGTTTGCCAGCTACCAAAGCAGGGAAAATATTTTACATAACTCTGAGTGTGATGTCTAAAAGGTTGCTATGAGCCTGGTTTGAACAACTCTTTCCACAACCCAGAATGTGAAGGAATGCTAAGCTTCACCCAGGTTAGGACCAAGCTTGTTGCACGTGTCCATGTCATGGGTTGACCATGGCTGGATGCCAGGTGCCCACCAAAGCCTCTCTGCAACTCCCTCTGCTCAGCTGAAGAGGGAGGAAAAAATATAATGCAAAGCTCAGGGGTCAAGATAAGGACAGGGAGAGATCACTCAGCAATTACTGTCATGGGCAAAACAGATTCAACTTGGGGAAATTAGTTTAATCTATTAGCAATCAAATCTAAGCAGGATAATGAGAATTAATAACAATTCTTAAAAACACCTTCCCCCCACCCCTCCCTTCTTCCCAGGCTTACTCACTTCCAACTCTCTATCTCCTATCCCCTCAGTGGTGCAGGGGGATGGGGAA
>WEIS01059006.1:2709-15628 GCA_013389965.1 Todus mexicanus
CAGGGGAAATGATTTATTTGTCTTCCTGGGTGCAGATAGGCCAAAAGATGTTTACACTCTACCTCAGGACAAGGCAAACTCAGGAGAGCAGGGTCAGCCCAGTGTGTCATAGTTCAGATCACTGGATGGCTGGTGACAATGCCCAGTGCATAGTCGGATCCAGAAAAAAAAATAAATTTAAAAAAANGGCTGTTCCATACCGTTTGACGTCACGCCCAGTATAGAAGGGCGGCGCGGGCTGGGCAGAGGCGGAATGGGCGGTGCCCGGGCGCTCGGGTGCTGAGCTGCTGGGGATTGGCGTGGGTCGGTTCGTTGTGGCTCTTTGTCGCAGTTGTTGTTTCCCCTATTGCACTGTTGAGCTAAAACCTCCTTATCTGTCAGCCCTCGGCGTTTTTTGCATTTCTCCGTCCAGGAGTGGGAGGGGGTCAGGGAGTGAAAGAGCAGCGGGTGGGCTCGGCTCTGAAGCAGCCCAGTGAGAAAGCTGTGGTGAGCTGGTGAGGAGTGAAAAGCGGCGAGTCTGGAGAGTGAACAGTGAACCTCTTCCTTCCCCAGAGAATTTCAAAAAGGTTTTCTTGACTTTTGGAAATGTCTGAGCCAACTTCAAAATGACGCTCTGTGCACAGAATTGGAAATAAACCTGCTGCTGCTGCCCAGAGAAGCTGCATTAGGGTCACTTGGCAGCATGGTGGATTGTTTCACCAAGCAAATGAAACTGCAGGGCTCCAGCAAGAGCTTGATGCTCCAAATGTAGGCACATACTCAGATGTTTTAAAAAAGCAGCATAAAACTTGAGGAAGACTTCCAAAATACCTCCATAGTCACTGACTGCCCAGGGAGGTAGAGATGGGCGGATGTGGGCCTTCTTCATGCCCCCCACTTTCCAGGTCCCCAGGTTGTATTTGGCTTCACACACACCATACTCTAATAAATCTATCAGGGTGTTTTGGGAGTGGGTAGTGAGTCATGCTAGTCATGATCAAAACCGCACTTTGTGAACAGCAGGGGCCTAATCTAAACTGGATTAGCCTGTGTGTGTTGGTGCAAAGGAGGAAAACAAAGTTCCAGCATAGCCTGAATTCCTGCCAGAAAGCGTTCTTTTCTGTTTGGGTCGGCAGTTTCTGTCTCTCTGTGCAATGCAGTGTGTGAAATCATGCACAATCTCTCATCTGATTTTTTTTCTTGAACATTTAAAGACAGTGAACTCTCCGAGCTCCAGGCAATAATGTTAAAACTACTTTAATGAAGTTTGTAGCAAGATGATAACGTAATTAGTATAGTTGAGAAATTCCACTTCCCATTGGCCGGAGATGGATGCCACACTGTGGTATCAGTGTTATGCGCCACAGGCATCATGATATTGCTAGACTTGTGTACTTCCAGCTGGAGGAACAAGTTCTGAAAAAGTTTAGAAGGGGATGGGAGTTTATCATTCCCCCCAGGCACTGTCTTCTGACTTTGAATGTTATCAAGTCAACAGCTTTACTGGGGCGCTCCGTTCACAACTTTTGCATACAACTTCTGCATCCCATTGCAACTCAAGGTTGGAGCACAGGCTCTCTGGAACACACAGGGCGCACACACATTAAAGGTCTGAAGGGGAAGGCAGCACAAGACAGGCAACAGCAAACTGTGTCTTTTTTCCAGACCCCAGGGGACCTGACTTCCAGGGCCTCCTTGGCCATGTCCTGGTCGTCGGATTTCTGTCCAGAGAGCTCTTTCTCATCTACCTGCTCACATGAGGAGGCATCAGCTCCTGAAAAAATGTCTTTTAACCTCACTCTTTCACTAGGCAAACAAGTCAGTCCCAAGGCTTGGATCTAAGACATTTTCCTGCAACTGTCACCCACGGGGATGGCTAGTCTGAGACAAATCACCTTTACCTTGCGTCTTACAGCTGATGGAGGCAGAGGAGCGCCATGGGCAGAGCACAGGGAAGACCAGAGGAAATACCGGCACTCACAGACCCTCGGGCACAGCGCTGTTCACACTCGTCCTCATCTGCAGGTCGCCATCCGGCATGACAGAGGCTCTAGAGAGATGGAGTTCCTGAAGCAGGAGTAGTCAGTCAAAGCGATACCTTTTGCGCTTGGAGAGCTTGTGGGTCACCAGCCTGCCTTCCTGCTGGAAGTTACTGGACCACCAGCCAGTTATCCTCCCTATGCAGATAGCCGAGGTGAAAATCAAGTGTGAAGGGAGCAAAAGGATGTGGAGTGCTGAAAGAGCTTTTCTAAAGATCATTCACTTACAAGATCGTGTACTTAGAAGAAGAGTAGTCTGGGAGGGTGTTGCCTAAAGCAAGGAGGTCAGGAGGAGTTGCTCTGTTGCCAAGGCTACAGACGAGACAGATGTCCTCAAGTATGTGGGGGGAGGGTATATGGAAGAGGAAAACGGGCTCCTCAAGAGTTTCACAGCAGTAAGACCTGAGGTAGAAGACACCTACTGTAACAACGGAGACACAGGGAAGAAATCTGGAAGTTGCTTCCCAAACGTTAGAAGAGGTAGCACAGAGAGACCATCCACCTTTTGGAATATTAAAAAAATAACAAATCCCCAGAAACGTATTCAAAGTTCATCCTTCTTTCAGTGATCGATGGGACCTGATGACCGCAGAGGTCCCTTCCAGCCTAGAGCACGCCTAACAGCACCATCTTCCAACAGTGTGTTCTGGTAAGACACACAAACCCAAAAGATAAATGTTCTGTTTGCAAAGTACGCAGCTGTCCTGGTTTGGGTTACAACAGAAAATTCTGTTCTATGGCTTTTACTTTTCAGCTAAGTCTGTCTGAAGTTAGCAGCATGTTTACCAGACAGAGTCTGCTTCTAGCAGTGATAGTGCTCCACATTTATAGTTAGTACCAAGGACTGGTGTGTGAACCAAGGTCATTGATAGACTGTGTACCATATGGGGAGTGCAGAAAAGAGAAGGCTTTACCCTCAGGGAGGAGCAACGGGACAGGTTACCCTAAATAGCCAACAAGGTATTCCATATCCATATACATCATATTCAGTATAAAGCTGAAGGATCACGAGGGTCTTGCTCTCTTGCCCCTTCTCTCCGTGGCCTTTTCTCCGTTTTGGGTTTTCCCGGAGATCGAGCTGCTCTCTCGGCTTCGGGACTCTTCCTCGCTCGGTTTGGCCTTGGCAGCTTCAGCTTTGCCCTGAGGCCTCCGGCCCCGGCCTCAGCCCCCGGCTCAGGCCTTGACCGGGTCTCCGTTCCTGGGCTGTATCCCTGAATCCAGCTCCCGGTTCCTGTCTTCTGCTGGGCCCTTACGGTGGCGTATTTACCATTGGGGGGGTTGGGTTCGATATTGGGTTTGTACATATTTGAATGTATTTATCTTTTATTATTACTGTTATTATTATTTTTATGTTTTAGTAGAGCTGTTTTAGTTTCTTTCCCTAATCGATAAGTCTCTCTGCTTTATTTCCTTTCTTCCCATTTTGGGTGGGGAGGGGGAGAGAGCGTTCTGTTGCAGATTTGGGGGTGCCCTGACCCCAAACCATGACAACAGCCCACACATTTAAATTAATTTTAGACCAAAAAAAAGTCTTACTGTTTTATTTAGGTTTTGACATAGCTGTAAGAGTCGGAATAAAAGTTCAGACCTTGGGGTTAATTGTCTGGTTGGGATTAAAACGCAAATGAGGTTATATATCAGCTGGGAAAAGCTACAACCTTTATTAACCAAGGAAAAAGGAGAGGAAGAATAGGAAAGGGAGGAAAAGCAGAAGACGACAAAAAGTCACCACCTTGGAATCCAGCTTTTAGGGAAAACCACAGCTCAGCTTGGGACATCTTATTGCAGGTCCCGGGTATTCGAGCCGCTCCCACGGCCAGCAGAGAGAAAGCAAAAGAAAATAGGAAAAAGAAGGAAATAAGCAGAGAAAGAATAGTCGTCATCATAGTTACAGTACCATCTCACAGGATCCATGCGACTTTAACGGCAGCCACAGCTCCAACTCGACTATGGCAGCCCCGGACCCGCTCCAGCCACTCCTGCGGCCAGGAGAGAACCAGCAGTGGAACAATGGACCACGCTTTGGGTGTGTGCTGATGGCGGGGCAGTGCCCCGACCAAAGCCAGTCTGGGTGGATTCTTCTGGCTTTCTGAGATGTTTGAGACATCAAACTGTCTCTTACACCACCCCGTGACTCAAACATTGTTCCATGGAAAATCTGTGGCGTTCCATCGGAGTATCAATGACATCTTCCATGGTGGTTATTGAAATATACTGGACAGAAAGGTATGAAAATGGAGGTAGAGAGGAAGGTAATTGGTTGAACATACATTTAACAAGGCAATGCCAACCATAAGGAACCAAAAAAGCCAATTAATAACATTATTCCAATTTGTGCAAATCAGACCCCCCACCCCGTCAGTCCCAAAGTTCCCAAAAGGAGTAAAACCAGGATCCAGGTGAAAGTTTGTGGAGCAGATATGTGGGTTGTGGTGTCTAGAAGTTCAGAACTTTGATCTTCTATTGAGGTAGTGGTGTTATGAATAATGATGCAAGACTGTCCATCGATGAGGTTCAACTTTACACAGACTCCTCATCCTTTAAGCAGTAACATGTTGAGTGCTAACCGGTTTTGCACTTGAAAATTCATCTCTTCACAGTTTGGTAATGTGGACCTGCCAAGTTATGTTTCAACCCTGCATATTGTTCCAATGAAATTTCCCATTTGAGCATCCCCAAGCCAGTCCAAGTGTTGCAGGATATCTGCTGATTTGGCATGTCCACATATCATTCATAAGATAAAGTCTTGGTTCTGTAGAAAACAGTATACCCCTCATGAATCGCAAGCTATTTCCCACGCACAGTTTATAGAATGTGTCTACTCCCTCCTCTCTCTCCCCATGTGGTAGAGGGGAGAAAAAGGAAAACTGTCCGAAAGAAAAACAGTATATGCATGTTAAAGATCAGCAGTTGAGAGAATTAAACAAAGGCTGAAAATTAACGTCTGTTACAACATCAAAATGAAACTATGGCATACAAGAAGGAGGCACTCTTGATGGACAGCAACTGAATTTTCCACTCCTGAACCACTGTTAAAAAGAAGGAGCAATCCATTGTGTGTTACTTTTGAGTTGTATTTTAGGGCACCTGAGGGATGCTAAAGGTGCCCGGGAAGCCAGACATTACTCAGCACCACTCTGTTCGACTGCTGGAGCAGGATTTTCAGCGGCATTTCAGTCACCTTTGTCTCTTTCCCTTCCTGAGCTGGAGCATTGGGTGGATGAGATTGACACAGATAGTTGTATAGGTGCCTATACCCAGGGCAAAATGGCTGCTGACTCGTTTCTGTTGATAAAGCCATATCCATTTCTGACGCTGAATCACTTGACCGCACCAAGAACTTCGGTGGTCAGCACTTTCTTCTCTGTCTCCAGCGCGGCGCTTGTGGTGGTGCGTGGTGGGCGGGTGCATGGTGCTCAGCGGCAGGTGTCCCTTGGGCCCGCACTGGGTCTTACTGCACATGTGATCATTAAATCTCCACTGGAGTTTTCAGTGAGCCTCCTGATACTCATCCACCCTCCACCCCTCAGCTCACCTATAAGGGGTGAGGGCAGACGTTTCCCATCTGCAAGTGCAGTGGGAGTAGTTCGCCTCAGCCTAGTCCCTGTCTCTCTCCAGTATGAGATCAATATTTCTAACATATCAATGGGCTGATTATCCATTAACAGCTTTGGTATGCACTTCTGTAGCCCCTCCATCCATAAGACATTCCACATTTGTTGCTGTTCCTCATGCATAGTGTGACGTCCCCCATTCCCGTCTCAGGAAAACGTCTCTCCTGGTGAAGGAGGGGATTCTACACTCTGCGTCTCACTCCTCTGATCTCCATTTGGGAACTGGCGGTGACCACTGGACCATATTTGTGCCCATAATTAATCAATTCCTGAACAACCTCCCCCCAGGTGCAGACTTTGTTGTTTGAGTAGTTTCTGCTAGGCGTAACCACTCCTTCCAGGGCTGCATTAATTTTGTCTGCAGTGGAGAGGGATTTAATTTGTCATTGAAGTTGAATACCAATCTCCTTAAATAGATCAGGAACTTCCCAAACTAAGAGGGTCATTCTTTCAGGGTCCACAGGCATCATCATAGGAGATCCCTGATGTGGTTTTAGCTCCCAGTTGTACATCATCTGTAAACAAGATACCGTCTGCATGCTCTCTATCAGCTGATCTGTGCTCCCAACTATAGCTATAAGGTCCCCTCGTTCCAAGGCGTTTAAGCCTCTTGCTCAGTATGCCACCCATTAGGTTAAGGACCAAGGTGCCCGGTAGTTGCTGGTAGTTAAAAACACTCCGGGTCCCCAGTAACCCCCTACCTCTTTTTTGGTTAGCAATATTTGGTCTCCTCCAGACAGCAAGATTCTCCAGACAGCAAGACTCTCCAGACATAATCAGTTTCTGATTCTTTCGCTATATGGGCATATTCCTTTTTAAAGTTGGCTAACTCTGTGGCGGTATAGGGGACCTCCTTGGTTGTTACCTGCAAAGCAGAATCATTTTCCCCTTCATATGCATACTCAGTTTTAATGAAGGGTCAAAGGGGTACTTAGCTAATCGGGCCTCTAATTTGCCTAATCCTTTTTTAGGATAGAGAGGCCGAGGGTCACTTCCACCCCATTCCACCTCCATGTAAGCATGGGCTGCAGAGCTGCATCGCCGACTTTACCTTGCTGGCCTGCAGACACTCCTCCTCCAACTGATCCTGGAGCGTTTCAACCTGATTTTGCAGTGTTCGATTTGCTTGGTCTGTGGCAGCACTCTGCCAGTCCCTCTGACTCAGGGCAGTTAGCACAATTGCCCCCAGCATTGCATATATAATAATCATTGTGTTTATGAGATTTCACAAGCCGTTGGGATTAAATACCCCAATTTTTGGCACAGACATCTTCTCTATACTGGGGAGACACTAAAATAACACAAATACTGTACTGTTCTAGCAGAGTGATCTTCCCAAGACAGTGCTCAACATAATTACAAACTCACTCCAAAACTTCCTCAGAAATTGTGCAATTTAATTATCCTTTGTAAACTTCTACTGTCCGATACTCCCGGTCCTGGACTACCCTGCTTGCTGCACCATTAAAATTTAAGAGTCCAAATAAAAGTTCAGACCCTGGTATTAATCAGCTGGTTGGGATTAAAACACAAACAGTCCTTCCTAGACCAATGGCAGTGACTGCCTCGGCACTGCATTTGCTGCTCTTTCTTCTCATCTTCCCTTTTCTCTTCCCTGATGGACTCCTCAGAGTCTGAGGACAGCTCAACCACTTCTGGTGTCCATTCAGCTAGTGGCTTAACATACCCAACAATAACAATTGCCTGAGAAAGACTGTCATTTGAGTCAGCATGAGCCTGTAACTAAGTTTGCAGTTTGGTTCTTTGACTCTTTGTAGCAGAGTCCTCATCGGAACTTTCTGATGTCTCTAGAGGAGAAGCTATGGTTGCACGAACCTCTTCTGAAATGAAATGGGAAGGCCCTAGAGTTTCATCATCCCAGGGGCCTGACCAAGATTGGTCAAAGGCAAACTAATATCTGGCCCTTGAAAATATGCCATACCTGGAGATGCTGTAATAACTGATAAGTCTGAGTGGCTTCCTTCCTCATATGATGGTGCAGGACAGTCATAGTTGATGTGTTGATCATATGCGTCTAAGTAAAAAGGACAACGAGCAAAACTAATGAATTCATTTAAGAAGCGTTCAATTCAATGAAGTAACAATGGCTTTAACTTTTCAACAAAGGCCTGACCTTCCAGATCGTACTTCGTCGCGTTAGTCATTTGTCTATCTTTAAGGGTGTCAGGGCCAAACCCCAGGGGACAGATTTGATTTTTGGTCCTCTTTTCCCCTTCCTCTCCACCCTCAGGGAAAAGATAGGCAGAGAGAGCAATGAGTAAACAGAAGGGGCTTGCACGGAGTTGGAAGTTAAGAATGCAATTTTAACAGATAATGAAAAATATTACGCGAAAAAGGGATACACAGAAACGTTTAGGGAAGGGATATATATATGTATAATACATACAAAACTCAGTCTGAGATGGTGATGGATTTTCCCCACAACACATGGATGCAGGCCCTGCCACCCCTGGGATGAGCAGCGACCAGCATGACGCACGAGCAGGAAGGGAAGAAGGGCCGACCAAAATTCCTTCCCCCTTTATGTAGGGGGAGAGACCGGAAAACGAAGGGAATATATGACCCTCTGATCCCACAGTGTCCTAGAGTCCCTACCTGTTCCCCTTTTGACTGTTAAACCACAACATCATGATAAGGTGCTGTACAACGTTAACCAAAGATCCACAGGCACCAAACAGGACTGTAAGTTCTCTCTTCAGCCAAGGAACCAACCTGTGAAGGCAAGCAGGGTTGCGACAGAAAAACTGCTGAAATGACTTAATATAGAGGCCACCATCCTGGATACTACGAATACGGACACCAGTCCGGTACAGAGCTCTGCGGAAGTTAATCATGTCCTCCTCCTGAATCTGCCGCATAGATCTGCCCTCTGCACTAGCCCGCCTCCTTGAGGCCTGCCTCTTATCATCTGCTGAAATCTGTCTCTCTGCCTCACTGGTTCATTTAACAACCCTTCAAATAAAACCCCATCATCTGGAGAGGACAGCATCGTTCAGGAAGGTGAACTGCCAGAGTGGCATTTTCCCATTAAGATGTCAAAAGATCTGTTTTCCAAAGGGCTGAGTACGTACTCCTTGAAGTCATCATCAGCACAAATTCTATGGAAAATGGAAAGAAACGGTTGTTTGCAGAGAGGGCATTCTGCTTTGTTTTTAGACTGCCCCTGGTCACAGCGGAAACAGAACCTATGGAAGCAGTGATCCAGGTACGCAACATTGTCAAATCTATCTGAGCAGATGGGGTATTTCGAGTCAGGAGATGCATCTGTTGACAGCTTGATGGCACTGGCTTTTGGAGAACAGTTGCCATCTTCTGAAAACTCCTTATTTGTAGGAGTCATGTTCTACAAAAGAAAGAGACAAAAGATCGTTTCTAGCTCAGAGAGACAAAAACGTTTGAAGTCTAGACACAAAAACCCATAACAGCCACCTTCAAGGTTGCAAAACCAAGCATTAGCACTGACAGGACACCGAAGCAATAGGCAGCATGGCCTAACTCCTTCGCTGGGCTTCTCTTCACAGCGTGAGTTGGCTCTTCAGTGCTGAAAGTTTTAACAGAGCTTGAGTCAGGCTGCCATCTATGAAGGTAACAGGAAGGGCAATCTTCTTCCCTACTCAAAAATAACTGCTTTGAAATGGCAGTAAGTTCATGATTAACATGGTATCCTCTGAAACACACTTCTGAAAAACACCAGCGTTTACATATGAGAGTTATGAGAATGGTTAGTTCTGTCTTGTAAGAAAAAAAGTCAAACGAAGTTAATTTCACTCGAACTAAACAACCAGTTTCCAAGTTCTGCTGGACATGCACTCTCTGCCCTTGTTTTGCTGGGCACTCATGCTGGACCACATACGGCTTGTTGGACTAAATAACCTATGCGATGTGTTCCAGCCGAAAAGGCTTTGTTTTTGTGATGATGACAGAAAGAGGCAGGTGTCGTTCCTACACCCATCCTCAGGTACATGCTGCCTTTGTATACTTAATGTGGCTGCCAGGTGGGGTTAGCAAAGAATCCATCTATTTTGAAGTTATTTGGGGTATCGAAACTATCCTGAGGCATTACAATTAAGTGGGAATAAAATACTGTGCTGCTTCAGAACTCATTAGCCCACCTTTTGCTGCATGCCCAGGAGCAGGTCATAACCACCTGCAGGACACTGGGCGCGAAGTGTGCTGTGCAGACAACCAAGATACACTGACATGGACCTGCACACACTGAGGAGCACAAGGGCACAGATGAACATATCTCCCTGGTGCCCAGGCAGGGCCAGGGAAAATCTTGCTGTGGCTCTGTGGATATGCACTGAGAGCTGCACACACCGATTCCCAGCTGTGGCAGGTGCAGCTGCCGCGAGACACAAAACAGACAGACCCCCTGTAGGGTGCAGGAGCAGTTCGGCGCCTCGGCTGAAGCAAGATGCATCTCATGGTGCTTAACTGATGCCTTGGGGTCTGGAAAACAGGCTCAGGGACCGGGGCTTGTCTGGGGCTTATCTGTATTTTGTCTGGGTTCAGTTAATTAGTTTGACCACAGTGTACCCTCAACCAGGGTATAAATGGGGTCCTGCCTGAGTTGGTTCAAGTTGATCGGTTATTCAAAGAGGAGCAGGCTTGGTGGTCAGATTCTCCCCTTGAGCATCTCACCCCAAGGTTACTTCCACGGATCCCAAGTAAGTGGATTGAATGAGCCTCGCCTCCCTTGGGTGAGTGGTTTTCAGTGGGCATCCTGGTGTGGGCGGGTTTCCCATTTTACCACTGAGTGTATGCCCATTTTGGGTTATCATCCTTAAGGTGTTTGCTTAAGTTTGTTAAGTAGTTGTGTAGTAGTTTAGTTCCCAACCCACATCTGAACTTGTATTTTCTGCAAGGAGTTCTCAACAGTAAACCCCATTTTTGTAGTAGCTGTCGCTTGCTTTGTGGGTGCCTCCATGACACTAGGCCACAAGCCCAATACCAAGCCAAAGGCTTGCTCTGCGTTCTGAGCCTCGCTAAAACAAGCCAGAGTGAAGGCACTAGCCGGCTGGGAGAGGCTGGGCGCTCTTGCATAGGCACTGAGGGCCTTGATGTTACAAAGGATGGCTGGGCAATGTAACAATCACTCACCTCTCCCGCAACACTCACCCCAGCACTCACTTCAGCAGCCCCAGCTGTGGTGGGCTGGCCTTAGCTGAGTGCCAGGTACCCATGAAGTCACTCTATCACTCCCCCCAACCTCCCTCAGCGTGACAAGAGGGGAGAGAACAAGAAGGAAACATCCCAATAGAGGCAGTTTAATGGAAAATTGAAAAGCAACACCACATGCGAAAGCAAAACAAGATGTATTCTCTGCTTCCCACAGCAGGGGAAGTCCAGCCTCTCCCGGGAAACAGGGCTCCGGTACATGTTGCAGTTGCTCAGAGGAAAGAATTTTGGAAAGACAGCCTTGATGCTGTGCCAGTCCTGCTCAGCAGCAGCCACAACAGGAGTGTCTTACTGTGTTGGGTTTTGGCTGAGCTGGAGTTAGTGTTTCCCGCAGCAGCCCTTACTGTGCTGTGAGGTTGTTGATAAGGCACCAGTGTTGTGACTACTGCTGAGCAGGGATGAAACAGCACCAAGGGGATGGGGTGGACAATTTCTTGGGAATGGACACGGGACAGCTGACCCAAATTATCCAAGTATGTACTCCATAGCATATGACATTAGCTCGGTAATAAAAACTTGAGGAAAAGAGGAGGAAGGGGGACATCTGTAAGAGAAGATGTTTGTCTGACTCTTACTCATTGCTTTTTAAACGTAGCAGCACTTGTTACTGCATAATAGATTCATTGCTCAGAAAAATAAGGAAGATAATTTCTTAGAAGATCCATTTACAGAGGATAAATGGTTCTCACGTTTTATTTTCTGGACAGATGTTGGTATTTCAATGAGAATACAGTAATTCATACTGAAATTGTGCATTGCAGCTTTTTGTGTCCTGTGATACAGATTGGTGTAAGCTTGGTGATGGAGAGGACATCAGATAATTTTAACTATCTTTGCTTTGTTAAGCTGTGTGTACTGAATGTTGAATTATTTTCTGTGGGCCACGCTTGTGTATGGTTTCTGCCCAGCTTCCTGGACAAACTTTTCTGTGGAGCTTTAGGTACCTCATGCCTTTGTAGCAGCCTGTGTCCAGCTAGTTTTCATTCTGTACTTATCTGTACTAGGAAAGTTCATCACCATGCTTGGAAACAAAACACCATATACTGGGCATATAAATATGTAAAGAGAATGCTTCCATGTACTACCTTTAACAATCTCCTTTTAAAAGTTTAAATAATTTGTTAAAGAAGAAGCCCTACACATTTTACTAGCTGAGAACATCTTGGAATTCCAGCTATACAGTACATCTAATTCTCAAATGATAAAGTGTTAACTAAAAGTATTTGTTACTGATTAAGTGTTCAGTGCTTTGCTTCCTCTGACTAGGATGAGCTGGATGTCCGACATTGCACTGCAAGATATGTCTCATGAGATGCGAAACGGATAGGGATCAGCAGTGTTACTGAGCATCTCCCGGAAGTGGGTGCGCTGGGTGGGGGCCCCACAGGAGCTGGTCAGGAAGGCTTATTTGTGCTTGGAACTTCAGAAAGTTCATATCCCAGTTAACTCAGTCATTCATGAGCTGCTTAAAAATTAAATCTGATGCTTGAGCTTTGGTTCCTGGATTTGAAAGTACTACTTTAACAAATTACTTTAACAAGTGTGACCACCATATATAAGCTTGACATCTCATTTAATGTACGATTACCTTTGCATTAAAGTAACCTTAAGAACATCTAACATTTGCTGTATCTATTTTTTCTATTCAGCTACTACCTATTCTCCCTTTCTTCTGAAATCTGGAATTTGTTTCCTTCTTTCACCAAAAAAATTATTCGTCTTTTTCTCCAAAATGGATACGTAGCTGTTAACTGCCTTTTTAACGTGTCCCGGTGTAACCTGGAGCAGTAGAGCTTGCAGAGAAGTTGTGTGGCAAAGACCAGCATATTTCCATGCTACTATGCATGCCAGGGTTTTGAACAGTGCTTGGAGATCTAACAGGACAAATGGGGAATGCAGGCAGCTTTTTTTTCTGCTAAATATGTGAAATTTTTTGGCACTGCATCCAAGCTTGTGTTAGAAATAGTGTGGCCAGCAGAATTTGGGAAGTGCTTGTACTGCCGTAACCAGCATTGGTGAGGTCGCACCTCAGACACTGTGTTCAGTTTTGGACCTCGCACTCTAAGAATGACATTGAGGTGCTGG
>WEIS01059007.1:368-27037 GCA_013389965.1 Todus mexicanus
AATGTTGTGATTTACACATTAAAGCTAAAGTATCTGACACAGATAGAGAGGGTTTATGTGCTTTCTAAAGGACCAACTTCCCACAGAACATACAGAAAAACATTTTATAGATATTTCATGTTACGGATTAAAGTGTTTTATGTGAAAAACTTAAAAATAGTATTCCAATTTTTCATTTCTTAACAAACATTTCTTGTTCTGCTTGACTTCAAGAAGTCAAAATGCAAGTGAGATCCTTATATTAATGCCATCTGTTTCCTCTTCCTCTTCATAGGAAATTTTAATAATAAGTGAAACATAATCATTTGGTTCTTGCCTTACCCCAATTAGTCTTTTCCTTATTAGATTCAGCTCTAGCCTCACGAGACTCTTATTGTCTTCTAAAAATACATCTCACCCATCTCATTGTAGGGAAAACTTGAGACTTTTAAAGCTAAAAACAGAAGACAAAGAACAACAACAACAAAACAACACAGGACTGAGAAGAAAAAAAAAGGTTGCTATTCCATTTTGTGGGGTTTTTTTTTTTTTTTTTTTTTCCAGTTTGTTGTTTGCTTGCTGTTTTGCTGTTGTTGTCTTGGGTTTTTTTTTTCTAAATAAAACCTTTGCCAGTCTTGGGGAGAACCAGAGGATGCAGTGCTGCTATAGGCATATTTGCTTGTTTTATGGTTGGGAACTGGTGTACAGTATTGGCTACTTGCACTCAATCTTACATCCCTTGAGCGGTCAACAGCTCCAGCAGTGACTCAGCTGAGGAGCTCTACAGTTGTGTGTATATTATACAGCCATATCTGTCTATATGTGTCTGCATATATCTCCAAGTTTGCACTACCTAAGTGCAAGGCAGAAGTAGATTTTCAAGACCTTAACAGGCAGCGTGAGGGACATGTTTGACATGTTTCCAGAGGAGGTCCACTTTGTTGGAGAAACTCCATCAGATTTTTCTTTTCCAGCACTCAGCAACACTTTCTGGGATGGTTTATGGCCAGATTGTCAAAGTTGTTTAGCACCCAAAATAGCCAGTTTACCTAGAAGCCCCAATGCTAGTTTTAGTGGCTAAATGAGAGCTCACCTCAATCATGCAAGTGAGCTCTTTGCAAAGTCTGGCCACAAAGCTTTCATCTAAACTGACTGCTCCTCAGGCAAGTAGTAAATATCTTCTGACATTGTCCTCCTACTTTTGTGCCCTAACATATGCACACCGGTTATTTATGGAACATGTGAGCTTCATATACATAGGGCTGAATCCCTCAGGACAAAGTCTCACTTGATTTTGCACAGCGTGGCCGACTGTTTGTCCCAGCCTTCAACAGCAAAGGCTTACTCTGCTCACCTGCCACACAGGAGAGGGCAACAGGACCCAGCTAAACCTAAACACAAGAATATATCTAGGAACAATAATCAACAAGATTAAGAGTAGTAGGGAAGAAACTGATCAGGAGAGCTCATGACTTCCAAGCCCACCACACAGGAAGGGGAGCAGAGGGAAGATCCCAAAGCAGCAGCAGCAGACACCATCCTTCAGCCAGCTATGAGGATTGCATCATTTGGAAAGATGTGCAACATGTTCTTGCCCAGCTCAAGGGCTGGAAGATGCCAGGGCTGAACAGCAGAGCCTATATCCATAACACTAGATATTTAATGTTGGAAATACAGCTCCTAAGTCCTACCCTTTTACAGTCACATAAATAACCACAAGTGCTCGAATAGTAAAAAACAAACAACGACCAAACAAAAAACCCTACCCACACCACAAAGCAATTTTGCCCAGTTTGGTTTGGTGGAACTAATACACAAATCAGCAGAAACCTGAGTTAATGCTATTGCAGTTGGATATTAGTAAAACAAAATATTGTCTCTTGTTTTGGAGATATTTGCAATTTCTTTTTGCATCATATGTACAATAACATATATTAGACAAAACCAACATGAATATGCATCAGCCACCATGCAAGAATGGACATGTTACTTTTTGCAGGCTGCAAAAACCCAAGCTGAAATGTTTAGCTACAGAGACCAATAGCCATCATCATGCAAACCTCCTTTCTCAGCCAATGTTGGCAGGGAAGAAAAAGCCCTTCGTCTAAGGCCACGGTGCATTCTGCCGGACACTGAACTCTCAGGCAGTTCAATCATCACATAAATAATCCTTAATTGGCATTCCCACATGGTTTGAAATTTTATTGCCCGCTGCTGGCACTCCAAAAGGTATGCCTCTGGAGATAGAAGAGAAAAAAAAATAAAGTAATCAAAGATCATTTGCAATTAGATGCAACAAAACCATATCCAACTGGTATGTGTCGAGGTAAAAACAGCATCAGCCAAAATGGCAAATGCCTTTCGGTTTGTCAGGAATTGAATGTGTAGCACCAAGCAAGTGATTATTACAGCCTCTGATCAGCGAAGCAGACAATCATTTGCCTTGTTATCTTGCCGCCTGCCCATGTGAACAGCATCAAACACCTATTCAAAGACACCCTGCTCCCCCGCAAAGGGAACACCAGTGGCGAGTATCTGAAAACCTCCTCGTTAACAAGCTAACCTTTGAGACTGGTGAGAAGACAAGGAAGCATTTACCAGCCGCTGTATCAATAATTATGGAAAAGAAAATTGTAGCTCATTGTCTCTCCCAGTGGGGGGAGAAATAAATAAAGCAGGCAGAGTTCATACTGCGTCTATGACGAGCAGTCCTTCAGTGGCATCTCCCAGCTATGGGCAACAGCTGCCAAAAAGGCAATTATCCACAGAGCTGCTCCCCTGGGGCTGTTCAATACAGGGGTGACATATATTTGGAAATTTCCCCAAAGCCCTTCTGCTGGTAATAGGAGGCTCTTTGGCACACAACCCTCAGGGACCCCTAAATAGTCTGGCAAAAAGCAGCCTGAAAGCCCACAAGCGTGGATGGGCAGTGCTATCGTATGTCAGGGCTGAAGCACTCAATGTTGATGCTCCTTACAGCTGCGAGGCTTTCCAGAGGCCCTTTGACCACATAGGGATGGCAATTTGTTTTTAAGCAGAATATCTAATAGTAACTCAGTTCCCAGTTCCTAATATTTCACCCAGGATGCTTCAGGATACAGCCACTCAACCTTGTTACGGATGGAAATCCTGCTCCTATCCACAGCCTAACTCTGTTTAGTCTCCAGCCTCATCCCAAGGAAGGAGTAAGGGTACACCTGAGCCTGCGCCCAGCTCCCCAGGGGTTGCTATCCTACCCAGGCATAGCCTTTGCATCAAACTACCAATTATCTTTTCAATTAATTGTAGGTATCACAGTGGTTGACAGGACAGCCTTACTACCAAGGGATAATTTAATATGACTAAACCGTAATCAAAGTGTTAATAGCCTCTGAATTTAATCTGTGCAGAAGAAGCAGGATTTATAAAAGGCAAAGGACGAGCAAGGCTAAGATGAATAATGTTAGTTGTAACATTACAGCTAGTTGTAATAGTATAATTAGTTGTGATATCTAGAATTAAAAATTACACTGCTTTGAGTTCCAGGACATGTGCCAAAAAGGAGCCGTTAGTCACAGAGATGAGGAACGGTTACACAGTCCATTATCTCATAAACCGCAAGGCCCAGAAATTAATCCTACATGTCACAGGAAAATTGAGACTCTGTATTTTATGGCAATACATAGCTTTTAATTTTAGCCCTTAAACCAGATCCTTTCCAATTATCAGTACTCCCTGATTTCCCAATTTCCCATTTCCACCCAGGGCTGAGTTTGGAGATGGTTATCCTCAGAAGCCCTCCTGGCTCTTAACAACCCCCTGGCTGAGCTTCACTTTTCCTTCAGGCACGGCTGACCCTTCTGGCCAGGCTATGGCAGAGCAAGCTCAGCCCTGGCATCCCAACCTGCTTCCTTCCTCCATCCTTGCCAGACTCTTGTGGAGGAAAAAACCCAACTAACGAAACCACATCAAGAAACAGCTTTTCCCTGCTTTTTCCTTGCAAGGCAAAGATGCCCTGTGCTGGCTTGGCTTGCCTCCTTCAACAGGTGCTGCTTCCTCACAGGGTTAGGCAGCCCCTGCTGCTCCCTGGCTCCGTGTTCAGGGCCAAACAGTTTAATCTAGTAACACACGTTTAAACCCAAAGTGCAGAAAGCCTCAATAAAGCCGGTATTCAGCATCATGATGTGTAATCAGGAAGTTATGCAAAAGCAAAAAGTGATGGGACTGAGAATCACTTTTTTTAAAAAAAAAAAGTTCTGATGGCAACCCAGTTTTTACCATCTCGTCGTCACTCGAATAACAGACACAGAAGCAACTGCTTGAGCTAATAAGCATTTTTTGAAAAACAAAATAAATCAGAACTTCAAATTACTTCTATATTATAAAAGTTACTGGAAAACCATTTCCTGTTTTTAGGTAGCAATAAAGAAATTAAATGCTTTATTCAGGTTGTGCTTATCCTTTTCACATTCATTTCCTCCCATATACTCTCTTTTCTTCCTCTTCTCTCAGTGCCAAAAAGAAAAAAAATGCACTTATGAAGGAGGAAAACTGGGAAAGAAAAGAGAACTCTCTCTAGGGAAAACAGGCAGGAAGAAGAAAATAAAAGTTGTGATTATTTTTTTTATTTATTTAAGAAAAGGGAAAACACCTGGGATTGAAATAACTCAAACTT
Organism: Todus mexicanus; assembly: GCA_013389965.1. Taxonomy (NCBI): domain Eukaryota; kingdom Metazoa; phylum Chordata; class Aves; order Coraciiformes; family Todidae; genus Todus; species Todus mexicanus. The sequence goes on from WEIS01059007.1 coordinate 5,002, forward strand.
TTGTTGTCTTCTCTCACACACACACATCCACTCCACCCCCTTTTCTTCCTGGTCCTGGCTGACTTGCACCTTCTGGCAGGCACGTAGGTGCTTGTTTTGCTGCCAAGGGCTGTTGCTCCACAGGATGAAGTCACCAGAAGCGATGCTCCCAGGAGATGTTTTGTGTAGGGCTAAAATGAGCATCAAACTGAGGCTCCCTTCCCCTTGCACGACTTCCCTCGCACACCCCATCCTTTTGCCGCAGCAATGCTGCAGGCTTGCAAACGCTGTGTGTGCCGTGTTTTAGATATTGGGAAAGACACTGCTTCATACATCTGGGGAAGTACTTCCCCATATACGCACGGGAGCCCTGGCGCAGAGGCAATTAAACACTCCAGGCTGCACATGCTCACACAATTACCTTTTGTGACTGTCGCTAAATAAACGCTGCACTGAGCCAATAAATCTTACAATGGCCTCATTTTTCTAGTGATGACGCCTCAGGCGAGGCCTGAGCGGCCCAGAAAGGAAAAAGGTTAACTTTTTCTGAAATTCCCTAATCCTGCTTATCTGTTTCTTCTCCCTAAACATCTGCCAGCTTCAGACACCTGTTATAAATATCAGTTTGTCTTGTGGTGGTTCCTGGAGTCTATCAGCAAGCGGAGCAATTAGTATTGTCGGCAAATCATTCATTAACTGAGCTATTTGGTTTCGGCTAACCTAAGATTAATCATGTGTTTAATTCCTATCTAGCAAGATCAAATCAATCAAAAGAAAAAAAAAAAAAGAGACCATGGGTAAATATCAAAGATCAATAGGTAATAAATTAAAACCTTAATTAAAATCTTACCTGAATGCTAACAAAAAACATGAAGTAAAGATAAGGAGATTATTTTGCATCAGGTCATTCTGATTATCACTGTGGTTTCTGCCAAGTTCAACCTTGGCACTACTGAAGTACACGGCGAAAGGAGTAAATCTTTGGTGTCATAGGAAGGACTGTCTCCTTCCCCACCTGGCAGAGCCCCCGTGCAGGCAGTTCAATGCCACTTTGAGGTTGAAGAGTGACTGCGCGAAAGTAGCACTTTGCTGCCTGTTTTCCTCTGTGAATTTGGAGCTGCAGCTACTGACCTTACTGGCAAGGAGGCAATTTTACTCCTGGCCGCTCTTGTTATCTGTGCAGAGCCATCACAGCTATTAAAGGGGGAGCAGGAGCTAGTTCCCTCTTGTGTGTCATCAGCGGAGGTAAATAACATCTATGCATCTCTGCTGTGCAAACCAGAGAGTAATTAGGGGGAACTGCTCAGGCCGTTAAGCTGATGAGCTGATATCTGTTCCTATCCTCAGAGGTTCAGGCCCCATGCTGTGCTCGATTCCTGCTATGGCTTTTAACACCATTAGCCCAACAAGAACATGAGACAAAGAAAGCAAAAGGCTATGGTTAATTTGAAGCTATGTGCAGACAGGACTTTCAACAACACCAAGGCCAAACAGATGCGTCAAGAAATCAATCTCTATCAAGGTCAAGCATAAATAAGAAAGAATAAAAAAAAAATTAGTTTTATCAGATTGATATATCCAGGCTTGTGATCCTTTAGGCAGGTTTTGTTGGCAGGAAAGCTCATGGGCTCAGTCTGCAGAAGGTCTACAAACACCCACCAATTTTGCATCCTGCCAAGAAACTCAAGACAGCAAAACTCTCTACCCAAGATGTGCCAGCCACAGCTTGTGAGCACCAAGATAACATACCTGCAGGAGACTTTGGTGGTAGGCACAGACAGGAAAAAGATGAACTTTACGAAGTCCTGTTGACTTTCCTACCCTCCTGCTCCCTTGCCCTGTACCCTATTTATGCCATCTTATACTAATCACTATCCCTCTGGCCATTGTCCTCACCCGTCTCCTTGCCCCACTTGAATTTTTTTTCTGCATTAGCTCCTTCTTACATTAGTCACCTGGGAAGTGCCTCAGTGCAGTGATGAGTCTCCACAGAGGAGATGGCAACTCTCAGGGTCCTTAATGGAAACTTCATCCCCGGCAGGTGCTGGGAGCTGCAGTTTCTTATCTCTCTCAGAGGGTTTTTCAGACTTCCTTACCGAATCACGCCATGCTGGTTTCCTCACTGAAGTAACTCAAGGAACGATACACAAGCAGTGGGTTTTCCTGGTACTTCTATTACCCAGCTGGAGTTTCTTTATGTTCAAACGCAGAGTTGTACCTTATCACATGCATTGACAGGACTGTGTGCTGTCTGCTGCTCTTCCATCAGTGCAAATAACCGTCAGCTTGGTTGTAGCAACTGGACTTCTTCAGAAAAACAAACAAATAAACAAACAAAAAGCAATTTAATAACTTCTAGTTTAGAACAACGCTTTAAGTCACGAGCTTATTTTTGGAAAAAATAAAAATGAGTGACCTACAAGTGTTGTACAATGAAAGCTTTCACAATGCTCAGAGTGTGTTTTGGCTCCTGCTTTCCTTCTTATGCCATTTTTCTCCCAGAGAAAGGGAGGATGCACAGGAGTCCCTCCAATAATAGCTGATTGTGAGGCCAGAAATGAATGGCATTTACACAGGTGGTTATCCAGCCTCTGAACCTTCATCGTCATCAATGGTGCATGAGCACAAGCACAGTTGGGTGGCTCATACGCACACTGTCAGATTGCAAATCTGTCTCCAAGCGCTCACCTGTTGTTTCTCAAAATCTCCGCTGCATATACAACGACAATTTTCAGAAAACTCATTGAAATGGAGCTGTGCAGGATGAGGGTGCTCCTGGAGAAACTGTAGACTGCCACATCCTCTAGACTGGAAAGCACCATAGAGGTTGCCTGATTTGCCATCTCTGTCTTAATCCCATCCTTTGGCTTTGGGGGCTAATGATAAGACTTTTTTATTATTATTATTTTAAATATTTTTTTTAACCTTTTTTTAAATACTTCTTTTTTCATCCATGTGCATGAGGTAAGCCTGGCTCTTCAAGTAACCCTATCTCTTTCCTCTCTAGATCCTTGATCTGATGCTTTTTCCAGTGCCAGCCTGCAGCCAAACACCCCTATTTCCAGGTATCCTTCATTATTATTTTTTCTTACGTTGACTCCCACTGCACTGGGCTGAAAACTGCCAGCAAAACAAAGGACAGAAGGAGGGCAGAGGATTAGCATCCTCTACACATCTGTCCCACTGCCCAGCTCTCTGTTGCAGGTGAGGCTGAAGCCAAAACACCTAATGAAGCAGAGAAGAACAGCTACACTCCTGACACAAAATGCGTGGCAAGCTTTCATCTTCCAAGAGGCTAAAAATAAACAGTTTAGCTTTCAGCAAAGTGGTCTGATTAGAGGCAAAGAAAACTACACTGATTTCCATGGAAATGGAATATTTTGTTGCTGCTACTTGATCTTGTTGAAATGTATTAAGAACACAAAAAAGGGCAATTCAGATATCTGGAGAGTGCTACTATATTTTAAGATTTTAAATGAAATTGATTTCATTTAAAAGAAAGCTGCTTGATTTTAGTTTCTTAATTAGTTCATTACCACTGGAAATGGAGCTTGCTCTTGTCAGGATACATACAAAGGATATTATAGAAACAGAGCTGTAATCTGCTGCAGAAGAGATACAGACATAAGCACTATCTGGGGACAAATCAGGGACTTAAGGTCCTCTCTGTCCTTTACTTCCTCTCTGAAGTAAAATAATAATAACAAAAAACCAAAACAAACCACAAAGAACTGTTCTTTAAATCTGAAATCTTGCTAAATTTAAACCAATTTAAATAAAACATACTAGTTTCTATGAAAGAAGGATCAATTCCTACATTTTGTTCACTTATTTTAACATTTAAGAATATTTTGCAGGAATAAGGTCTGCCTACGCATGCTCTGGAAGCAAAACAACTCAATTAGTTGAGCTCTCATCTCATTACTGTGGCACCTATCTCCACAGGGAGGCTTCTTTCAAATGAGCAGCGTCCTATTTCAGTTTAACCCAGATAGTAACAAAATAATCACTCCAAATGGGGCACGGTTGTCATGACCTTCACTGATAAATACTAAATACAGGTGTGAACAAAACGCTGCTTTGCCAGCGCAGTTGTTATCTTTATAGACATGCCCCAGGGTAGTATTGTCTCCAGCATTTCAACACATACTGATGGGACATTGCCACAGCAAGGCTCAACTGAAATAAATTTTCTAATGAACAAATGCTAAAAAACCCCCAAATCTTTGTTCTTAGTTAAAAATAACACTGTGATAAGGGGGGGAAAAAAAAAAAAAAAGTAAAAATCAGCTTCTTCTTCCATTTCCTCAAAGTGAAATTTCAACAGAAACAATAAAGTCTTTAGGTTTTCATTTTGACAGTGTGACATTTTTTTGACAGAAATGCTATCTTCCTGTAATTTCAGGTGACAGAGCAACTTGGGCTTCTAACCAAAAGGCTCCTGCACTTTTTATCTGTATATTATGTTTTCCTACAGGTTTGCAACCGGCACGTGCTCTGTGTTCTGGTAGTGATGACCCAGGAAAGAGTCAGGAAGGATTTGCCCACAAACCACAGGCAACCTCATCCTGATTTAGAGCAGCTTTCTGTAGCAGACTAGTCATGTTAGATATTGATCAGTATAAATAATCATCAATACTGTGGCTCAAGGGCCCTTTTTTTTTTTCATTCCTTTTAATATAATGGTGTCGTTGAACCAATCCTGCTGTTTGGTTTTGGTTTTTTTCCTGTGTTACACTAAAGACCCTTGTTTGTCTAAGGTTTACTATACATTTAATATGAAAGATTGTCCATGAACACACTTAAGAATGAATCCACAAAGAGATGCAGGCACTGAAATAAATAATTTCCAGTGCCTGCTAATTTTCATAACCCTGACCCAGGTGTCGGAACTCTTCATTGAACCTAGAGAGAACTACAAACGATAGCAGCTACTCAGTAAGAAACACTGATGAGGAGAGTGGGATGTAAGTCCCATTCCTGGATGTAATTAGGTGGCTATCGCTAATGAGAAATCAGAGAGAGCCTATTAACTAAGGAGCCCGACAAGTACAGCAGTCACCAAGGCGATGGGGGAATTGTTTGCAAACAACCTAGGTAAGAGCGTAGGCACCCTATTATGGCCATTACAGAAATCTTCCTTTTTTGACATTTCTCTTCTGCTTACAGATGGTTTTTGCTATTTCCTGATGATTCTCTCTTCTCAATTAGGCTAATACTACACCTTCATAGGCTGGGTCAGCTAAATGCTCCTCCACGTTCGGTACTCACAGCCACAGGGATTCTCTGTGCAAACTTAATTGCGCCAAGGACTAGATTCAAGAGCAGCAGATCGATGCTCAGGAGAGTTGTTAGGGTGAAATATGGAGACCTCATCCACAGATGAAAGAATACCACTACATAATAATGACAGAAAAGGAACTCATCAGCTGTATTTTCATTCCTTGTGCTGTGCCTGCAAAAAAAAATATTGGTGTATTCTGCCCACCACTTTGGTAATTTTGCTTTTAACAACATCTGAATTTGTGTTTGATCAGCAGAGCCTATTAAATGAAGTATTTTTCAGACACCTGGTGGTTTTGACTGTGTATGTATCCATCTATCCCCAGCCAAATACATTTCTGCTTCACTGCTTGCAGAGACATCACCTGAGGAGAGCAGAGCAGAGCCTGCCAGCCTCACGCTTTCCCCAAAGCATTAGATACGCATCAGCAACTTTTATGTACAGTCCTTCTTTGTATATTATTTTCCCCTGTATATCACCTGTAGAGCCCGTACTGCATTATACCCAGCTGGTTCGGGCTTTGCCATCCCTTGTGCTATCCACTTCATGCCACTTAATTGAATGTTGGCTGTTCCTGTGCAGCTTTTACTTATTGCAGTTGGACATCCTCATTCCACTGTTGCAACCAAACTGGATAGTCGGGAAAATTATGGGGCACTTATGCCTAGCCTACAGCACATACAGACAGATTCATTAGCAAACCACTCCTTTGTTATGTTTGGGGTTTTTTTATGTTTTAGGGGTTTTGTCTGTTTGGGTTTGGGTTTTTTGTTGTTGTTGTTATTTTTGTTGTTGGTGGTGGTGGGTTTGGGTTTTTTTTGTTTGTTGGTTTGTGGTTTTTTATTTGTTCTTTTTAAAGCTAAAATGCTTTTGAAATAAGCCCATGCTTATTTCTTCCGAAGCAATGATAATTGATTCAGACCATCCTGAAATGAATTCAAGTTCAATGAGAGTCGTGGCCTGATGAAGTGGTGTACCTTCACTGTGCAGAGGAATCCGGCTTGGTTCGGAGCTGGAGAAAGCCTTGGATCTGCACGTGGGAAGTTAATTTTCAACAGTCTGATTCAGCAATAAAACCATAAATACAAAAACCCTTCTCAGACCTTTCAGACACAAGCACTTCAGAGGCACTATGAAATAGGTTAGTTCCTTTCATTATGGGCTGGTTTTTTAACAGGAATCTCAGCTCCACTATTTTGCCTGAATTTTGCCTCTGATTTTGACTACAGTTATGTGTGGCACAGAACTATTTACATATTTATTTAGCATAGCTGGGGGACCAGCAGCTAAACGCATGGTACAAGTTGTGTGGGTGCCCAGACATGGGCAGCACTGTCAGAGTCCCACAGAGGGGCTAGTTTGCAGCTCCCCTGCACCCTCCTTCCTACCCCTGAGGCAGAAAGGGGCTAAATGATGGATGACTGCCAGGACACTGGGCAAGACTGGCTTTCCCTGCCTGTTCTTCAGGCATTAGAGAGGCAGGAGGGAAAAGGCTTCTCTTAGTTTAGTGAACAGCATCCAACCCTGCCATCACTGCTGCTTTTAGCCTACTTTCTCAAAACCAGGAGTGAGTTTGGCTTCCTATTTCTTACCATTCTCAAATGAAGAAACACCACAAACAAACGATATTTAGGTCACCAGGATCACATTTATAAGCCATAAATCAAAGCCAACAGACCATGAACACTTATTTGTAGATTACAGACCACAACTTCAAATGTCCTGTGAATCTAACTGCTGGATTTCATTTCCACAGCGTGTAGAAGGCTAATCAGCAAAGTGCCCCAGCCCCAGAGGCGTCTGTCATCTGCCACTGTGACGTGCAGTCACAGCAAACAGCAAACAGCATATGCAGCATTTTGTTCACAAAATCCCAGCTACCGCTAAATAAAATCGTATTAAGCAAATTATAGCACCAAGTTGTGGCTGTATTCCCTGTGTACAAGACTTCAGGTCGTCTGCAAATAACACTGGCTTTGTGTCTCATCCCTATGTTTTGTCCTCATCATACTTGGCCATTTTACTTCACTGGGGGTATTTGAATCCCCTTTGAATCCCTCGGTTCTCTATGTGATGCTTTGTGCCACTCATGAAGATGAAGTCTAGAGAGTATTTTTTCTGTTAGGGCAAGGACTTCCCCTTCCTGCACATGATCAGATTCTCACAACAGAAATAGAATGAGCTTCTGCATGAGAAACAAAATAGCCTCCATGTGTAGGAAATTTTCATCAACAAAAGAATGAGAAACTGGTCATGCTCCCCTAAAAGGTGATTAAATTTTTGTCTTTCGGGTAACAGAAGAGTAGATGGGTTTGAAACACATTACTGGTGAATCCACTAAAATAAACTTTCTAAAGAAGTCCATCACAATACAAATGCTTAGATTCAGGACTAAATATTACTCAAAAATTGCTACATGTTCACTTTCGTAACAGTTTGTGTAGTCAGCATGTGCAGGAGTTGCTCCCATTTGAAGTAAGGCAAACCATGACCCGTAGATCTTTCCTTTTCATGTTACGCTTCACCTTCTGCACAGCACTATTTACGTCTGGGTTCTTCCCGGTGCAGACTGCTTGGTGGTTTAAAGAACAGTAATTGCTACTTGAGTGAACAAGGAGAAAAAGAAAAAGGGCTGCCTGTCTCTTGTCTGCACAATTTTCTCTCCTTCAAAGGAGAGGAGATGTGGGGCCCAGCTACTGTGGCTCTTCTGACGCAGTAACACTGTGCTGACGTGCCTGCATGAGCCACCTCCAGCTCTTCACTGCTGCTTTTACAGAGATTATGTCAGTGATGACTACACTGTGTAGGAAAGCAACATAGCTCTGGGTGCAGGCAGGTAGGACTACTGCAGTCCCCTTCACCAGTGCAGCAACAGTCCCTTGCTTTACCAGCTGTTCATTTACTGCTACAGGGAGGGACAGGGATGACTCTCACAGTGTCTCACAGGAGAGCTTTCCTATGTCTGCCTGACTATCTAAAGAGGGATTTGTAGCTGCCTGGTGTTCATTAGGATCCTGCACTGCAATGACAAGCAGCCTGGTTGAGCGAGGGGTAAGAGAAACGTGTTTATTTAGCTATCTGCAACTTGAGAGCACTCGGCCTGTTGAGAAAGGGCAAGTGCAGATTCACTCCAGGCAGGAACGAGATCCATTTCAAAAAGCACATGGGACAGAGGAAGATTTTGTTCTTGGGACATACCTGAAAATTTTATAAAACCTCCCTGTTCTACATTGCACAGAGAGCAACTAAAAGAGACACCATGTGATGGAGAGACAGAGATGACAGGTGATACCCTGCTGCTAGACAAGGCAGACAGAGGAAAAAACACTGAAAAAGCAACACCTCCTCCAAATGAACACGTGTGGAAAATGGGCACAGCAGTCCTTGCAGCCGCAGGGATCACATGAAGTCATTGCACCTGCCCTCTTGGAAGAGAAGAGTGAATTTTTATTACAGAGAGATACAGGTGATTTTCTGTTCCCTTCATATGGAATTAGATAATTTAGACCCTTGCCTTGATAATGTTATTGCCCTTCCTGATAATAAGCCTTATAGAAGTTACACAGGATTTTTCACTGACAGTACCAAGTTAAGTTGGCTCACTGTGTCCCTGCTTTGGAAAAACTTTTGTTATCAGCAAAGTAGTAAACACCGACTTCTCAATGAATGTCCTACACCCTTCAAAGGGCAGCTGGAAAACTGGGCTTGGAACCGCTACATGTTTTAAGCATTGCAGATAATTTAGCTGAGCTATAGCTGAGGCTGCAATTAAGGGGGGTTGGTGGTATGTAAGAGGCAGGTTGTGGAGCACACGACGGCAGAAACACACCGAAATACCGACTGCTGTCTGTAATTGCGTTAAGTGGCTTCTCAAAAGGATGAGGAGAAATATCCCAGGAAATTGGCTGTCTGAGGTTATGGAGATAATAAGTGTTTTCAGAAATCAGCACCGCTGCCAGAAAATAAAGTGGAAAACCTCCCCAATGGAAACTAGAGAAGGCAAAGTCAGGAGTGCTGAAATAGGGAGAAAATAGAGAGTGATGAGAAAGCCAGATAAATAGTAGGGGAAGAGTCCTTTTGTAAAACAATCTGCTGTGGGGAATGTGAAAATTAAGTTGGCTTTTGGAAGACAGGAATCCCACCCAAAGCTGCTTTCCTGAGGAAGGGGATTATCTTGGCTTGTTTCCCTACCGCTTTTAAACGCACAAGGGAATTTAATTAAGCATTGCTACTTTCCTAATTGTTGAGGCTATTCTCAGAGGCTCCCAACACTTTCCAGGCTCTCCAATGTTGGTCCAGAGATGGGATTTCTCAATTAACAGTAAGATATGGCAAGCAGTGAGGTCTGGACCTCAGTGCCCTGGTCAAATAGCAACTCTGTCAGTTTATGAAACATTGACGTAATTCTGCTGAGATGGAGCCAGCCGAGGGATTTATTTTGCCTGATCTGTTCCTGTAAGTTGAGTTTTCCATAGGGTATGTCCACAGCCTTTACTTGCTCTGTGCCACAAGCCATTCTGTGGTGCTGTTGTGTGCTCTGCTCCGGAGGCACCATGTTTCACAGACTGTATCCCCCTCATATCTCCGCCTAAAAGTGGGAGGGTACACTCATCCAGCTTGTATGTTAATAGCTTTCAGATCCTCTAATCCCACTGTATTATTAATTAAAACTGGTTTGGCTGTGAATCCGTTCAGAATCCAAAAAAGCTGATGTTTGGGCCACCAATAGTCTGTTCCTGTGACTTACAAGTGGGCATCTCAATACATAAAAGCTACCTGATTTTTCACAGATGTGACTTCAAACTGAAGAAAGCTGACAGAGTAAGTGCTCAGAGCTTCTGGGGCTTGTTAAAACAGTCCAGCCTTGAAATTACATAAAGGGGAGATGAAAACAATTAAACCCCCTTTAGCCTCATTGCAAGCTTCCGCATTTTTCTCCTCAGAAGTTCAGCCAAGTGAGCAACACAAAGGGATCACTGATCTGAGATGAGAAAAATAATATTCCTACAGCAAGATGCAAGCCTTCCCTTCCTTCTCCTCTCTCCCCAGTTGTGACTGCCCTTCTGACTCTCAGATATTTAATTTATCAATGAATCCTCAACTTATGGGCTCCAGGCAGACAACAAAATACTCATGTCCGATATTTCATAACATCTAATGCCTTCTGCCGTGGCAATAACTCTCCTTAGGTAGTGCATCAGCCTGGGGGACATAGAGATGTCCTACCACACAACCATGCAGGGTATGCAGACTATTTGTGTCCATGCACCTGATGCCACCTCACACTGAAGGGGGATGTTACCCAAACCACTTCATAGCAGTGTGGTGAGCAGGAACTTGAACCCAAAAGCAAGCTCAGAGCAGATGAGAGATCTCTGGAGCTGATGCTCGTGTGTAACATGTCTCAGAGGTACATGCTTCAGCCAAGTGGGGTTGGTGGGATGATATGGGACACGCTGCAGGTGTCACACTCTGCACCTCCAGCACTGTTCAACCCTAGTGCTCAAAGGTAGAAACACTAATGCTACCCAATAGGACCACTGCAGGATCTCTGACTTTCACACAGTCTCACCAGTAGGAGCTGGTGCTGAGCCACTCTCTACCTCTTTCCTCCTCCAAACTGACCCAACAACCTGAATCAAACACTTGGAATTGAAATTTCCACTTGAACAGTAGATTTATTACAAGATTAATAACAAGGGATGGAGAGTGTTAGACAGCTACAGGTATCACTATTAACTCTTCTGATAACAACAGATTCAGAACAGTTTATCATGTTTAACACAAGTATCTGTATTAATAGCTTGGTTCTCTTTGGGGATTTGGCAGGGAATCTAGAGTTGTACTAATGCCTTTTTCTTGCCTTGTCGATAAAAAAAACCAGCCACCATTAAGCAAGGTCCTAAGCTGTCACGAATTCTTACTAGACATACTGTAATTGCTGTTCCAAAAGGAGCAAAGTGCAGAGACTACAGGCGTAGAAAAATAAAAGAGAAGTTGTTATGGAGATTTAAAGCAAACAATACCTGTGTTATGGCCTCTCCCCTCCAGATGGCTCATGCCTGAATGGCTTTCTGCTATTGCTTTTTTTTTTTTTTTTGCTTGTTTTTATTTGATCTGAGTAACATTGATTTTTTTTTTTTTATGGCATGACATGATGAAATCTGAACTGATGTTACATTTCACTAATGTACAGCTCCCTTGAGCCAATATCAATTTTGCGTATGGATGGCTTTGCAAGGGCAGAGGTCAGCTGGGGGACTTTTCCCTTAGCTCTGTCGCAACCTCTTGGGTTTTCAGGACACTCGCAAGTAAATCAGACCTTTGTGTTTCAAGCAATAGGCCAGATTCTGAAGGGTTTCTCCTGTCCTATGAAAAGCATTTTTTACTTAAATGATATTTCAATCAAAACTGATCAAGAATGACCTGATCCAGCCCTTAAATACGAGCAGAGTAGAAACAAAAGCTGCCTAGTATGCACTGGCAGTTTTTCAGAGTTTGGAAACACTACGGTTTATACACACACAACTCACGCACTGTGGCCACACTCGTTCACCCATTGCTCTGACCTTCAGCTTCATTTGGCACTGAGTTTCCCCATGAACCCAACACACCCAAAGGCCAGTGGGGTAACCTCTTTCAGAACAACCACCTGCTATGTAGACACCATATAGGGGGAAGACCACATCACACATGGTGCATCTCAGCTGGCTGATCTTCCTTGCTAACATTAACCCTGTTTCTCCACTTTCTGGGGTAACACAGCCTAACCTGCCAAATTAGGGTCACAGCTTTTCTTCCCTTCTGGACTCCTTCTCCCCTTTTGGGTGAGAAGGGACTAAAACTTGGGAAAAGGGACTAAAACTTGGGACTTCTGGGGAGAGAATTTGCTGCTGCGACAAACCCTTCAGGGCCCTGAGAGTGAAGCTGAGCTTCCCAGAGCCCACTCAGGAGGAGAGCCCACCCAAGGGGCATTTTTTGCACATCAGTGTTACTACAGGACTGGGCTATGCTGTCAGTTCATCGGCAACTGCGAGCAGCTTCCCTGGAAGGATGTCAGCTCAGGACCAGAAATCACAAATAAATTTCCATATGTTGTCAGGATGAATTTCATTTATCAGCATCTGCAGCAATGTGAATTTGAACTCACTTGTCTTATGGGCTAGGCAGAAAAAGCTATTATTTTACGAATACAGGACAGGCTAGTCTGTGAAAATCTCTAATTACTGTTATTACTATGTTTTAGTGAGTCTGTTTGGGCTCCCACACTTCCCTGTAGCCTTAGCTGAGCCCACCCAAATTCTATTATCTGAAGTGGTTTTCCCACACAGCATCTGTCAGATCATCTCTAATAATGCACAAAGGTATTAGCTTGACAGGTGCTCTCCTTTTTCTTTTTTTTGGCTCAGAATATGATGCAAAGCTGAAGGCTCTCTTGCTTCTGCCTCTGATGAAGCAGAAATCATTCTTCGGAGGCAAGGCTCAAGTGGTATTAAAGAAGGGCAGGGGGAAATGCAGATGAGCTCTTTAGCTAGGCTGTCAACAGTGCTGCCAACTCTCAGAAAATCTCCCCCCTTTCTTTGTAACTGACATCTCCTTCCCACCATTTGTCTTTTTTTTATATTGGGTTATATGAGTGCGTATACACCAAGCACATCTGGCACACAGCCAGGCCAGAGCCTTGGACTTGTATGTGGTTACAGATGCAAAATACTGTATTTCTCACTGAAAGTGACCCGAGGTGGCCCCAGCAAAGCCAGCCTGTGGTTACATTTGTACTGGGGCAGGCTAGGGAGTCATTACATCACGCTTTCTGCCCCAAAATCATATGGCTGAAACCTCAAGCTGATGATCACAATGTTTTCCATCAGAACCACAAGGTCCAGAAGAGGCTATTGGTGCAGTAAGATACTACAGGGCAGCATAAGGGCACATGAGGGCCAGCAGTCATCCTTTACTTGGCCACTACTCTCGGGTCTCCTTGCACCAGCCACCTGCAAGTGGGTTTAAGAAGACGAAGTGTAGCACATGCTGCCTGCAATCCTCATGGCCTTCCCAGAGAGGATGCTCAGAGGAGATACCCAGAAACATTCGTATGAGGACAGCTGGGGTGAAAACACTTGTCCTTCCCTCTACCTCCAAGTTTAAGAAAATAAAATATCCAACTTAAGTCCTCAAGAGTAGGGAGAAAAATCCACAGAATGAAGACAGCACTTTCCTGGTTTTCCGCCGCCTCTTCTCTAATTACTCATCTCTAAAAATGTCATGGAAACTTTTTTTTCCTCACAGTCATACTTATCAGGTAAGACATTTTAAGATAATGTTTCAGCTTCAAAAGAAGATTGGAGCAGTGGGCCCGACCTTGAGTCTAGGCTTAAACTATCCTAAATTTAAATGCCAGTTCTCTGAGAGACCTGAAACACACTGCCTGGGCTTTGGGAAGTTAAAAGGAAAAGAAAAAAAAAAGCTTTTTACTTCTCTTGCAAACCATGAAGATTAAGATGCTAGGGATTATGAGTTTTCCAGTTCTTCAGTAATGTCTTTCTGCATCAGCAAGATCTGGAAAGATTAGGTGACTAATTTACTTGCTGATGTGAGAAATACTCAAGTTCAGAGGATTTTTCTTGTCCTTACCTGAACTCTCACTGAAGAGGAATTTTTCAACTGAGTAGTGATTGATTCAAAACCAAGTTATAGGTCTCAAGGGAAGGATGCTTAGGGTTTTAATTCTCAACAGTCACATCTAATTCCTCAGTGAAAGATGCCATGACACCAAAAGAAGGAAACTAGTTACTCAGATTGAAAACAAGACTAAATTTTGTCATAAAGAACAGCTTTAAAAGGTGGGTAAAAGTGCCAACACATTATAAAGTAGAAACAAATTCAGCTAAGAAAAGAAAGTCACAGATCTGTGGGATTCATTTATCTGATAGATTTTCTGCTTCCATCCACTGCAATTAATTTTGGGTCAGATGGTTTTCATCAGGCTTATTTCACTTGATCCCTAAGAGTCTTAAAGTTATAAGGCTGGGTAACGATCTTCAGCCCCCAAGGGGCTCTAACACAGTTACAAGAGCCCTCCTTGGGACAGCAGCGTGGTTTTCATTACTAGCTTGACTGGTTCGACTCTGCTGAGATTACTTAAAACCAGAGATCTGGAACCTCTCTGAGGTTTCTTGACAGCCTCTTCCAAACTCCAGCGTTGTTCAGCTTGAGCACACTTTTTTATGGAATTTCTCATGGACAGTCTAAAGCAGGTAACATCTTGAAAGCTATGGAGGATGTCTGAGACCAAGAAATATCCCCTTCTCTCATGTCATGTTCAAACATCTACACTGAGCAGGAAACTAATGACCCTTCCTGAGTAACAGCTTCTCTAGAGGGAAAGTAATTAGTTATACTCTCTAATATTGCAAATGTAATAACTTTGATAAGAAATTGGATATAGAAATACTGCTCCAAAGCATTTCCATGTAATATCCCAAGGTGCTGAACAGGCTTCTGGGTGTTCCTTGGCTTTCTACCCTGTGCGTAACAATGGACCACCCACAAATACCACCAAGCGACAACTACTTTATCCTACAGCTGACAACACTCCACGGGACGTAGAAGGTCATGCTAGAGGTTGCCACTTTCCGTGTGCACCCACATCACTGCTGCTGCACTCATCTCCAGCGTTGTTCACTGAATCTTTTTCAAGTATATTCTTGACACCTCCAAATTAATTTTATGCAATACAGGTAAAACTTTTGGAAGTACTGCAATGATGTCAGGAGGCTGGCACTTATTCTCAAAACAGATTTGGGCCGGCATCCAAGGGGATATTTAGGTGCCAAACATCCATTTGGTGGAAGCCGTAGGCAAGGATCTCAATGCCTGAGGCTGCGAGCACAGCGATAGCCCTGAGCGCTCACAAGGTTCCCAAAGGACCACAAACGTGGGCTAACTCTGTCGCTGAGCTGTTCTCAGCAAGCATAGTGTTGCAGCTTGGCGGATGAACTGCTCTTGTAAGAAACCCAAGGCCATTTTACATTTTTCCCCTCTGAATAAGACTTCCATCCAACCCCAAATGTTCACTCTGCTAAGATGAATCACTTTCCCATTCCTTTCTTATTGTTGTCAGAGCTTGTTACTCCTATTGTTCTTTTGTAAATTAGGGTAATTCATTCAGAAATGAAATTCAGCCCTATACAAAGACCTTGGCAAACCTAAATGCTGTTGAAGAGAGCATGGGAGATGCCAACCCTTTGAAAAGAAGGAATTTCACTAACTTCACCAAGTTTCATGATTACTTTTGAAGTGAGCTCTTTAGAAGCACAGTCTCTGTGCTCCAGTCCACCTTAACTATAAAAAAAAAAGAAATGCAAAACTTATTATTTCCACCTTTTCCTTGCTTATTTTTCTCTAATTGGTAATAATTTTAATTAATACCAGAATTTCTCAACAGCACGTCGTCTCCTTTTTCATTATAGGTGTTAATTGCAGACTCAAGTAAAAGGTGAAGAAGAAATTGAGGTAAACATCAAAAGAAGCACAACGCTGTTGGATGTGTGGAAGAACAATTACTTACACAGTTGTCTTATTAGGGCTTTGCTAGATTTATAAGAAAAAATTAAACCTGCTTTTTATATTCTCCTACTTATATATATATTATTTTTTAACAATATATACACCTCAAGCTATTTTCTTTTTCTCCAAATAGATTCTTTTTTCCTCAAATGTGCTTTGTTCACAACGGCTCACAGTCAGATCTGAAGCACATTCAGAATCTCAAAACTCATCTAGGTCTTTTTATTTTCAATACTGATTTGGCAAGATTTTATCAGTAAATGGCACTATTCATGCCAAATCTCGAGGGCTTCTAAACCCTTGACCTAGTGAATATCAGTTATCTCTGTGTACATCCATATATACACATACATATGTGTTGTATGTACATAAGGGCACAGCAATGCTTTCCACTGATTATATCCCAGAACCAACATACCTTATTGAAATGCATAAGTACACAAGAGAAGAACACAGAATTACAGAGCTTTACCTCACAAAGTAAAATCTTTGGGAAGTTTGAGAACACTTACAACTTTCAGCCAGGGAAGCCTCAGAAACACAGGGCACCTTGGATAAGAAAAGGAGGCAGGTGGTGTCTCTAAAGGCAGATAGGTGTTTCCCGACAGAAAGTACAGATTTCAGCACTCAGTGCAGGAGTGAGATGATACCCAGGGTTTCCTGAGAATATCCAAAAGCAAAACCCACTTTCTCTAGGATTAAGCATAGGTGAAGTCCCTGAAAGCTTAACCAGAAAGGATGAGGAGGTTGCCAGTCCATGGCAGTAGGAGCTACAACCTTTTCAGCTGCTGCAGCTAAATATTTAGGTGGATTTAATGGCACATCTGAGCCCCCAACCCTCACTGCTCACAGTCCTGCATAAGGACACAGCAGAAATCAATGTGACAGAAAAGAGGTGCAGACAGCTCAAGGTGGAAATGTCTCTAATTTTCCCAGCTTCTACTACCAGAGTTTGAGAGTTGGAGCACCTCAACCTTGTCCTCAGTCACGCCAAAACAAGGACCAGCGTATAACTTGGCTGCTGGTCCCATCTGCCTTCAAGGGACGCTATCCCCTATACCATGGCTTCCTCAGTATCCCCTGGTTTCCCCACTGCCTGCCAGAAAAACATAGGAAGAACAATTAGTGGCTGATGATGCTTGTCCACATTGACAATTGTCATTAATATAGGAAGATAAAGCCTGTAGCAGGTAAAGGTATATTTTTAGATAATACAAAAAATAGACATCTGGTAGATCATAACATGTCCCTTCTCTGCCCAGCACTGACCCATGAAGCACATGAATATTTACAAGAGCTTCATCCGTACTAATTCTGAGTGATGCTGTCATCTCTACTTTGTAGCTTCCATGTGTGTTCCTCCTGCCTTACGTCACACTGTCCTTATAGTTATGACAATTAAAATTAAGACTTCCTAATTCCTACGTGCAGGTCAGTTTTTCTGTCAATAACATCTGGTTATGCCTTCATTATATAGCCTCAGTCCTTTTCTTTCTTCTTTGAAATCCTTCCATTCTGCTGGAAAACAGACCTATGAAGTCCTGACCTGAGAAACACCAGGTGCACCCCGACAGCACGGTTTGATTTCTCAGCGCAGGGACTGAAGCACAGCAGGAGCTGTCTCTCCCAAGGCTGCTGCCCCTGCTTCTGCTTCCACATAGCTCTTTGGAAGGAGGTTTTTTCAGTGCCGAAGCTTTGGGCCACTCAAACATTCAGCTATCCTTTGGCATCTGGCATTTTCACTTGTGCTAGAGAAAGATTCCTGCAATGCAAATTCAGACTTATGCTACAGGGACATGACATGTTTCTCTCGACCCCTCTTTCCTTATCACTGAATTTTCCCTAAAAAATTGTTTCTTGTTTTCTAGGTTAAATTTCTTCATCATTTGTATATATTCTGTGTTCTTTTGGGGAGTTTTACAATACATCCTGGTTTGTGTTATTCAACAGCAACATCAACTTGCTTTTTAGTAAGTTTTTGACCTTGCTAATGAAGGGGTTTTGTATAAAATAATAATTTTAAAAAGCAGTCTAAGAGCTACTTCTCTCCTCCTCCCACTTCCCAGTCCAGCACAACTCTCCATCCCAAAGAGAAACAGTGCAATAATCCGCTGGGCCATCCCACAGGAAAAGTTCACTTGATTCAACTACAATATTTCACAAGCCTTTCCAATTTAAGCCCTCAAAAAGAGCCTCAGGAGGAACACTGCTGCCTGCAGCCTCAGTGCTTCATTTTTCTAAAGAAGTCCTCGTCTGCCCACCAGATGCTCACTTCATATTGGTTTGATCCCTGATTATCCCTTCATAGCCAGCACGGTCTCCTTTTCCTCCAAATTTCTTGAAAAACAGACGATCACTTATGCCCCCCAAGCTCATTTATCACCTCCTTAAACCAGTAAAGAGCTAGGGTCAAATCAGATTTTTGGAGGCAGTTTGGCATGGAGGGTCTGTGCTGGATCTGGCGTTTGAGGCACAGCCTGGGAGCTCCGATCATCACTCGGAGCATGACGATGGTGAAATTCCTTATTTTGCTCACCCTCATTTCACTCTGCTTTGCTACTCCAGCTGTTTCATTGCTTCCTTTATTTTACTGCCAACTTTCCTCAATTCCCAGCACTCGCTTTCTCTTTCAACTCTTGCGTACTCCCCTGTGAAATGTCGCTCTCCTCTCTTGTGGATTTTCTTCTTCAGGGTTTTTCTCTTTTTTTTTTTTCCTTTTCTCTAATTTCCAGTTTTCCAAAAGGAACTAAGACCTGTACTGTTTTAATTACTGCTCCAGTTCTCATCCTCCAGCCTTCTTCCAACCCCTTTCATTTTCACTGCTTCCTCCCAGTGGACCTTGCCCACTCAATTTTATAATTCCCTAAAATTTGCTTTCTTAAATGTAGTGCTATGTGCATAATTCATCCATAAACTGAATTTGTCTCCTACTGGGATAATCATACAACCTACCGCAGCATTTCTTTTTTTTTTACATCTGTTGTTATCCTTTCCTTCCTGGTTACTATATACATCAAGATACGTATTTGAGGGCAGGAAAGTAGAAGAGAGCAGATCATGCTTCAAACCTATATTTCCCTCTCCTTAAAGAGACTTTCTCCTCTTCCCAGAGCCAAATACTGTTCATCTAACTCAACAGGGCTGAAATTTCTAAGCAAAATCAAGTAGACATTGCTTTACAGTGAAATATATGTTAGAGCCAGATCGTGAGCTGACATAAATCAGAATAGATCTATTGTCTTCAGAGAAAATGCATCACTTTCTAGTAAAAAAATACAACAAATAAATAAACGAAATCAGACATAGCACAGCTGAGAATCAGGCTACCTTTACATCTGTTGGGTTTTTTGTTGTTGTTCTGCTTTCTCTTAAAATTATGAGCTGACTTATCACATTAATTTTTGGGTAATTAATAGCATGCAGTCTGATTGAGAAGCAAAGCCAACACACAGGAAAACCAAGTGGCACAGATGACAAAATTATCACACCTTCCCTGGTACTGGCAAGCAGAGTGAGGGTTGAATGCTTGCACATGTGGCTTACTTGCATTAGTGTGAAAACCAGTGCTTTGAAGATAAAAAAAAAATACCATATTTTATTATTCAAATCGGATTCCTTTTTCATGTCAATTCATGACATGGCATCCATTTTTGTGAGTCTGTCCTGTCAGGAGTGAAACGTGCTCGCATATATCTTTGATATGGTTTTACTTTTCAAATTTTCACAGGGCAAACAGCGATGAATAACATCCATACAAATGTGTTGCCTTTATATGTGCTTACTTCGCAGTAAGTGAGAAGAGAGAAAACCAACCCAAACAGACAGAAAAATATACAGAGCGTGACTATTTGTAACATATATGCAAAGAGTTCCATGCAGCAGAGACATATCCGCGGGCTCCTTGCTGCTCCCATAATACAAATAAGAAATATATAAAGTACCTCATAAACTGGCTTGTTGGATTTTATTGCAAGAAATCCATCAGCCATCATATTACCATGCAAATCCTCTTATTGCATTGTCTGACAACAGCATTTCAAATAAAAAAAAACCCCACCAAAACTCCCTAACAACCTGGGAATAAATTCATTCTTTCATGCTTGTCACCAGCTCCCATTAACAGTAGCGGGAGTTTCTCTGCAGGGGCCTGTCGAGGTGAGAATGGACTTCCCACCCATCTCCCTTGCTCAGCAGACTAAGGTGTGAATTGCTGCATATATATATTCTTTTTCCCTGAGAGATCAAAGCAGGAAGACAGGAATAAAAGATACCCAACACTCAACGCTCCAAGAATCAGGACAGTTCTGTAAAATAAATGGAACTATGCGGAATTATATATCTACTTGCTCTTTGACAGCCTTCTGAATTAGCGAGACAACCCCCCACACACACTTTTCTGTGCCCTGTGGGTCTCAGAAGGTGCCCGTGAGCCCACGTCTGGGCTACAGGACTGAGCTGCAGCTTGTGCATGGAATGTGCTGGAAAATATGAGAAAATTGTATTCATCGCTTTTCAAAGCAAATGTGATTTCCTCAAAAATGTAATTTCCTGATGAAAAAATTCAAATCCTTTCTTCCAGTAGAAACTTTCATAAACCAGATTTCTTCTGAATTCTTTATTTAAATCAGAATCAGTCAGCTCTAAATAGCTTCAGAGATAAAGACTATTTGTGGCCTTTTCTCCCTCTTTCCATCCAGAAGTCTTTATAACTTTCCTCTTAAGAGTGCAACAAAGAGTGCCTGTCAACATTAAAGCCCATCACCTAAATATTACATAAGACATCAACCCTAGAGGTGCTCTGCCTTTTCAGAAAAAGCTACTATTACTTTTTCACGTCTTAGAGTTTTCCTATCCTCTGCCACTACTTCAGAGACCCAAAAGAATATGGACAAATTTCAGTCTAAAGAAAGAAGCTTTTATTTTCACTTAATCTCATTGTTTAAGATGACAGAAGGAGTCAATCCTGTACTACTTTCCTCTTTCTGTTCCATAAAAGCAGCTAAAATGTGGGGTTGGTTTCCAGGAATACAGCTTCTGGTGCTAAGTGCTAGCATCAATTATAGCAAAGATTTTGTGAACCTACAAACACCATGGAAATATCCTAATGACAGTTTTAAAATGGTCTGCCCCAAGCAAGTTCTGCACAGATCTCCCAGTTACTATAGTATCTTAGACCTTGCAAGATCTTTAGTGCATATATCCTTGTCACGGTGCTATGGGTCTGGGAAGTAATATTCTCCCCATTTTACAAAGATGAAGAGGAGGTGCACCAGAAATTTTCAGTTTCAGGTTTTTGAAAAATCCTACAAGGAATTTTGCCACCAAAAGCAGCGATTCCCTGTTTCTCAAAACTCTGGCCTCTACCATCAGAACCAAAATCTGTTTGAAGGCTGAGTTTGGCTCAGGGGACGGGAAGGGGGCTGTTAAACAATCACTCTGATGCGCTCACCTCCTCCAACCAGTGCTGGCCACAGATCTGGAGAACAGATGTGTGTCATGTTCTTTGGGCCTCAGCCATTCAGTCTTTCTGCAGAGAATCTCCACCTGAGCAAGACTAGGAGGACAACTAGCCCTAGTTAAAGCACATGGCCTTCCTCAGATCCAGCCCCCAAACAAGTCTGCCATCGGCCAATCTGTGGCATGGCTGCCACCTCCACCAAACATCACCTTGGCAGCTTCCCTTGTTTCGTATGATCAAATCCAGCAGCACTCTCCTGTCCCTTCCCCATTTGGCACGTTGTATATAGAGACTTCATTAATATTCCACAGTTACCAGTTCTATGGATCTATATAAATAGGAAACAGCTTTTTAATCAACAGTGCTGAGTAAACAGAAGCAACAGAGGAAAAACTGGCTTGCTGTCCCTTCTGAGTGCCTGTGGAGCTAGGGACCGTGTAGGGAGGCTAAGCTGTCAAGTGCATCGCAGGGTCAAGCTGCATGTTGAATTTATCATTGCAGTAGTGGCAGGAAGATAAAAGACAAAGTTATAATGTCGTATAAGATATAAGAAAGTTAAATGGCGCATAAACAAATGTGATGCTATGTTTGACCTATGGGGGAGGGGAAGAGCTGGATATACTGCACGCTGTACATCTTCTAGGAGACAAATGAAGTGGTGATTCAAAACTTATTCATATACTTCATAGGCTTCTGCCATTCTCTAAATGGTAGGTAATAAACCTTATTGGATTTCATATTTTGTG
>WEIS01059015.1:0-10096 GCA_013389965.1 Todus mexicanus
GAGATGGCTGAACACGTGCCTGCCAAGGGGAAGTGGCAAATTAATTCCTTTTTTCGCTTTCTTTGTGCATGCGGCTTTTGCTTTACCTATTGCACTGTCTTTAGCTCAACTCAGAGGTTTTCTCACTTCTATTTATTCTTCCAATTCTCTCCCCCATCCCACCAGAGGGGAGTGAGCAAGTGGCTGTGTGGGGTTTAGTTGCCAGCTGGGGTTAAACCACGACACCATGTCAGTAGCAGCAGCAATAAAGGCAAATGTTTTAGGAGAGTAATAACTCTCACATCTTTGTTTCTGCGTGCTTCTCTAACCTATCCCATTAGCTCTCCATGGGATATCTTAAAACACAAATGTGCTTTCACAGTGGCACCAGCTACTCAGGAGAAACAGCATCAAGCTTGCGGAAAGGAAGGAGATCTTTAAAACAAAATCAAGTTCATAATTGTGCTTAGACCAGAGACATTTTCCCCTGCTGGTGAATTATTGAACTAGGAAGTGAGGAGTCCAAGGATACCATCTGTAAAGAGCAGATGTAATTTCCAAGTCAGTCAAAGTGACTGCGGCCAATACTCTTTGAGACCACAGTATCAGCAAAGCATCAATGAGACCTGCTTGCTGCTTGACTTCCTACCCTAGCCTTCTAAAGAAAGCTTCCCAGTCTTTTAAAACTTTACCCATGGGTAAATTAACGACAAAATCTTAGTCATCCAAGTCTGACCTCTGGACTAGTGCCCTGCTTCCATAAGCTGGAGTCCAGCTGAAAAATACAGGGAATATTTTAGATAGAAAAGGTATTACCTTTCTCTTCCTTTTTTTCTTTGCTCTTTGCTTTCCTTGAAATGTATTTCTCATTTTGAAACCTGATGGAGGTACAGAAGATGAGAGGGGAAAGAGACAGAGCTGCAACTAAGCTGAAAATTAATGTAGGGTTATGGACAAGATGATGAGAATAAATTGTATGTCCAGGACTGGAGCAATTACAGCATCTCTGCACGTCTTCAGGCCTTGAGCAGCTGCAAGTTTTCTGAATGAATTCTAAAGAGATCAGAAGCTCAAATGGGAGGGGAATGAGAGCTTTGCAGAGTGAGGGCTTGAGCATGCATGACCACGTGCGTCTGGCATGAAAATAATTGAGTCTTTCTCCTTCTGAAAAAGACAAAGAGGAGAGCATCCAAGGCCATGCCTTTGGGGAAATCAGCATATGCACAGAGCAGCAACTGTAGTATCTTGGGCATCTGCTGTATCCAGCAAGGAACTGGTTTGTTCCTTTGGAGCTGCCTGGTAATTTTCTTTTTCAGACCAAAGGCTTCTGAGAAGAGGAGGATTTGGCAGGGCAAAAGAGCACTCCACTAAGATTTGCTTTCTGAAAACTTGGATCTGACTTTTACCCAGCATCTAATGTGTTCAAATATTTCTCTCACCTCCTGTAAGCAATGCACGCACAAATAATACTTTTTCTGCTCCTTTTTTCAGTATTACTGTTTATGTGGGGATTGCAAGGCTTTTTACAAAGAAAGGCTGGTATCACCATGGGGAAAGGCTAGAATCCAGGATAGAAGCTGTTCTTTCAAGAGCATACAGCTTTAGCGCACCAAGATCAAAACTTGATACCAAATTTCCAGGTTCTCTAATCCTGCTCCAGCACATCATTGTGTGTGCAACCTGCAACTGCAGCCTACTTTGAATTACAAATAAACCAATACCAAACATCCTCTGGCAAACATTTTGAAATTCTGTTTATGAAGAAATGGTTTAAAATGGCCTGACTTAAATATTCTTTTCAGTGTTTTCACAGGTTTTCATTTTATTTTCAAATATTATTGTAACACCAAAAAAAAAAAAAAAAATTTGTTTCTTTTTTATGGGAGAATCAAGGGGGTTTTTGTTATGCCCTTAAAGAAGATAGGCAAAGAGGGCTAAAACCTGCACAACCCAAGGCTTCCGAACCCACATGCTTGAAACTGCTTACAAATCATTGTGCAGGTAAGCCAGTGCTCTTTGTCACATAGGCATGGTTCCAAGAGCTGCAAAAAATAACCAACAGCCCAAAGGTCGAGCTGAACCCACTACTAGTTTCAAGACTATTTCCCAGAGTGCAAATGCTGACATCAAGGCAAACTGTCTAAAAATTCACCTTTTTTCTTGTCAGAGACAAACACACTCCATTCTTTGCCTGCCACCCAAAGACCATAATTCCTCTGGCTTTCACTTTTAATGTCTCTGAAAGCCCGTTTGGAGTAGTCCTGTACCTACTCCATGCTCTGCTTGGTAGTTTGCACTTTGGGAGCAAGGACAGAGTCCCACCGTGGTCACGGCTGAAGGGGAGCAGTCTGCTCCAGACTCCTTGCTGCAGTCAGACTCCTGTGACTACATTGGGATTTAAATGATTTTAGTAGTGTTACGATTTTTTAAGGTGCATTTGGAATGGGTAGTTTGGAATGACATTCTTATTAGTCTTCTCTTCCACCCCACTTTTATTTCCTCCTTAATAGACCTTAAAAAGCCATCCGGTGAGAAACTCTGCAGATGTCTGAGTTTCCAGCATAGACCTAACAGCTTTCATCCAGACCTGCACTTCCATCTGTAAGCCTGAATCCTACAGGGATGTTTCCTTTGTGATAGACAGTATTTATTTAACTAGACCTCATCAGCAGGGACACTGCTGGAGTGCAGTGCTGCGTCTCTGCTGGACGTGAGTATCTCCAGCAGAGAAGTGGTCACGAACACTCACTCAATGCCCCAAGCAACTGCTCACAGCCCTTTGCTGCTGCTACTTTCTGTGTCTCTGTGTCTATTTTTACCGTAAGATTTGTTATGGTCAAGGTTTTTCTCTTTGCCCAGAATTCTGGAAAGTGCTCCTTCTTCAGAACAAACAGAAATTCGTGGAATAGAGCAAGATTTTGGTGAAAAATGTTCTCACACCACATGTCGAAGTAAGGAGAAAAAAAAATGCCATTGATAAGGTGATGAATAGAAAAACAGGAAAGAAGGTTTCTTTGGAGAAGAAGTGACAAACTTGCAGCATTACTCAAACTTAGGAATAAGCCCCCACAGACAGAGCATCCTTCCTGCTTCTACAAGGGCCCCAGAGCCTAAACAAAATGCCTCCTATCCTACAAGGAGTATAAACACAGCTGGGCAATTCAGGACTGTATCACCAGAGCAGCAGGGCAGAAGAAGCTCTGAGGCCTTCATCCCATTCACACTTGTTTTCAGCCTGCATTGAGGCAATTCACCAATTCTCTTAGATTTCTAGCTTTATTTCATCAGCCTCTTTCTGAGCCATGACTGGAAACCGCCTTTCTTTCTCTAAGTGTACATGCTCTGTAGAGCCATGCTGGGACACAGAATGTTGAACCAAGTCATGCAGAAGCAAAACAGCTTGCACTGGAGGAGCAGAGAGCTCTGACCAAGAACACCTTGGCATCTGATGGCTCAAGCATTTTTTTTACTGTGTTGGAAATGGGGATTCAGTTCTCTCCTCTGCCTTGGGAGGTTTGTGTTTGTTCCCTGCCTCCAGCATGACTGCTCTGACCATCAGCCTAGAGCAAGCTGCAGGAAACAAAGGATTCCCAAATTTTGGCCAAGCAATGGTTCCATTCACATCCTCTGATGAACCCAGCTGGCATCAGCTTGCAGGAACAAACCTTCTTCCCTGCAGAAGCAATTTCTTTACTGAGAAATTATCTCACCTTCTCTTTAGGGTACACAGTGAATTTCAAGTATTGGTATTAAACGATGTTTCACTATCAATCTGTACCTGGAAATCACAGCCCTAGCTGCTAATCTATGCCCCTATTGTCATTGCAGTGAAGTAGGTATAACTCTCTGTTGGTGCAAAATAGCTTCTGCAGTGCCAGGGGGGAGGCAAGAGGGGGCAAATTGAATCAACTGTCTATACTTTGTCTTCCCTTTTACTTTATAGAAAAACAGGATTTAATGCTCTACTGCACAAATCAAGCGCTTCAGGTCTGCAAAACTCTCCAAAACAGAAATTAATGATAACACTTTTCATCCTTAGATATCAAAGTGTTGCGTGCAGGTGGGTGATTGCATCATTTCCTCCATTTCAGAAATGAAGTAACTCTTAAATATATCTCTCTGATCTGTTGAGGACTAGACATCAGGTAAACAGCAGAAGAGCTAAATCTCCTAATTCCTAGTCTGTGCTCTGTTGATTGACATTGTGAAAGCTGGGGGTGGGAGGCTAGACAAGGGAGGGAGAAATGAGGAGATCAGAGTCTACGTCTCAGGCATTTAAATCAAGAGTCACCAAACACTCGGGAAAATATACTCTGCCAGTGTGCCCACAAGTGCTAAATGGCAGCTGAGTGTTGTCAGGGAGCCTGACAAACATGGGCACAGCCATCATTTATTGGCAATTAAAACCAGAAATGGAGTGTGCAAGTGAACTGCTTGCCACTTTGTAATGGAAGAGCACTTTGGAGTATTTGTCAGTTCTATGACCAAGAGCACATGAATTTTTTAATAATTGCTCCATTCATATCCTCACCACCACATACTGAACTCAGCCTATTTAAAAGCCATTAATTAATCATTTATTACTGATTACACTTCACAATGGCAACCCAGATTGCTCCTCTGGTGGTGGTAGTAAACATGTCATGGCAGACTCTCGCTTCACAATCATGAGGCCAGCACATCAGCTGTCTTTAATAGCTCATTACTCACCCACAAGTGCTCCTATGCCTCTATTATAGCAGCAGTTCTGGAGCTCAGGATAGCATAAGCTCATCTATGGTATAACCCTGCTCCTCATGATGTATAATATGGCTGTGAAATCCTCAGCCAAGACCAGAGGGGGTGGTTGGGCAGGGCTGCTGGAAACCTTCAGGACAAGAGGGCACAGCCTGAAGCTGCACCAGGG
Organism: Todus mexicanus; assembly: GCA_013389965.1. Taxonomy (NCBI): domain Eukaryota; kingdom Metazoa; phylum Chordata; class Aves; order Coraciiformes; family Todidae; genus Todus; species Todus mexicanus. The sequence continues at coordinate 4,886 of WEIS01059015.1, forward strand.
GAGGATTAGGTTGGATATTTGGAAGCGCTTCCTCACAAAAAGGGGGATAAAACACTGGGATGGGCTGCCCAGGGAGGTGGTGGAGTCACCGTCCCTGGAGGTGTTTAAGAAAAGACTGGATGGCACACTTAGTGGCAGGGTTTAGCTGATGTTTCGGTGTTAGGTCATAGGCTGGACTCGATGATCTCAGAGGTCTTTTCCAGCCTTAATTATTCTATGATTCTAAAAGGTGACCTCTTCCAGGACTGGAGAGGAAGCATGACACCTTCCTCTCTGGCCTTCCCCAGAGTCACACAGACAAGTCAATCTTCCATTCATGCTAAGATTTTGTTCCAAAGGCCACTTTGTTTCAAAATTGTCTGGACTGTTTTGAGCCACTAATTAGACCATTTCCACTTCAGTCACAAATTGTCCATCCTACCAGTATGGGTCCATTTCTGGTCTAGGGATTTCTTTTTAAACCATTTGAAATAGCTTCCTGAGTCTGCTTCTTCCATTAACTCTTCAGACCTCTTGTGAGAACTTCTTTTTCCCTTTATTTTTTGCTCCAACACTGGCCTCCCCTTGCTCTGTTAAGTCTTTTTAATTATTCACCACCCAACATCCTTCACACCGCTATTTCCTGTAATTTATAGTGTCTACTATGTTGTATTATTTAACACTGAAAAACATTTCACGATCCAGCTTAAGATGTATCAGGAAATATGTAATTAATTGTGTTGCATTGTATAAAACCCCAGCCAATATAATGGAAAACTATTAATAACTTAATGGTTGTTGTCTTGCTAATGTCTCAGTCTTTTGTGTTCATAGCAAGCTTGTCACGTTTATTCCACTGCAAAGAGGGCATAAGCTTTTAAACTTGTTTGCCTTCTTTCAGGGAAATTGCTTTTTTCTTTTCAGCTAACACCACATCCTTGTTAATGGAGTATTAAAAATATCCCTGTGATAAGTTTCTTCCAGCAGACAGTGAAGTCCACTAAATAATTTCCAGCAAAGTCTTAATTCTAGATCATAAGTGCAGAAGGCAAGGCTACAGTTGCTGGCAGTTTATTCAGCTTTCATCATAATGTCATTTCAGACTAAATTATTGAAAATGACTGGCAATTTACATATCTCCGCTCTAAGTCAACAAGCTAGAGTTCCTTTCACTGTGTTACATCTCACAGCATTTATAAATCTAGACTAGCAATCCAACTTGTTTGCATATCATATAGTGATATGAGTCTAATATGAAGTTTTATTTGGCTGATGTGGAAGAACAGAAGCCTATTCTAGGCAGAAAACATGAAGACTAGGCCAACACCTCTTGCGTCATGAAGGACATGTTGTCCACAGCCTCTTAACCCTTTTAATTTCAATGACCATAGGACTGACAGTATGGGAATTTATCCAACATTGTGGGATTATTTTTGTTACTCTCTCTTTACACTAGAGTAAGGAAGAGGATAATTAAATGCATTACTGTATATCGCAAGGAGCAAATGAGATTTAGAAATCCAGACTAGTTTCTCTCTTGAATAACAACTTATCTTTCTATTAATCATATTATGAAGTTCACACTGGTTATGTCTTAAATGAACAAACTCCTGCTGAAGCTAGATCAGGTATCCTCTGTGCTATGGTTATGGAAGTCGAGTGCCACTGCACTGACTTCTGTTTTACATTCGTTTTTCAAAATGATTCATTTAAAGACTGGGATAAAAATAAATGTATTATTCAGAACTGAGTAATAGCCTTCACCAGACAGTGACAGCTGGATAGGATACATGGGTTTTTTACATGCCATGTAAACATTTGATACAACTCCAGGTCTTCAGTAAAAATCTTTACTAAGAGGAGAACAACTGAATTTCAACTCAGCTTCTTAATGAAGACATTTGTTTGCAGAAGTTATACCCCTACTTAGGCATCCACAGTAAGTGGTTTCATTTTTCAGAAACGCATGTCACACTGGATCTGATTTTGTCTCATAGTTTCTGAAATCAGGCTGCTTCTGACATGCCTTGAAAACATGTTGTGCGGTTTTATTCAGCTATTCACTGCTTTCATTAGGAGCAGTTGACATCAATATTTTTTAGTAACTTACACTTAAAGTGCAAATCTAACCAACCTAGTCTGAAAAACTCACCCTTGTTATGTGGCTGTTTATCTGGAACACGAGGTCAGGTTTTGGTCTCTCTGAGGGAGAGGCTATTGACTCTGAGTCTAGAGTTAATACTCATGCCACGGGGAAGTTATGATCTTTAATTCCTTAATAATATCGGGCATATGGTTTTGCATGTTTTGAACTACAGTGAATTCCATTGCGTTGATAACATGTTAGCCTTGTGTTTTCTATCCCAATTTTCTGTCAGCCTGGTTAGCTACCTTCAGGTAACATGTGAAAGATACTCACTGTAATAAGAACACACCACCTAATATTTGCCTTACCTTGATGTTACTGTTATTTCTCTTGTTAAAGCCAAGGGGCATGAAGTGTAATTAACTGATCAGTATCTTATCCAGGAAGAATCTTGTAAAAAACGTTGTAAATTTATTAAAATGTCTTAAATGTATTAAAACAGGATTAGGAAAGGGAAAAGAAATTACAACTAAACAATATAAATTATTGCTTTCCAGAGGGATCTCAAAATTCACCATCATGTAGAATACCACACCTGATCCCTGCCTGCAAAAAACTGAGATAAATGGGCACAGGAATAAAGTGCATAAGGAAAAAAAAAAAGAAAAAACAAACAAACAAACAAACAAATCACTAAATTCCAGCACATGATTACACCAGCAATGTGCATTAGAAAATGGATAATTTCCTACTGTTAAAGCTTTTCTTACCAAATTATAAGAACTGGGGACAGATTAATCCAGTGTTATCCCCAGTAGAGCAGTAAGTAAGGAAATTGCAAGATAATGAAACCCACAGTTAAAAGTAAACAACACAAGCCTAGATAGGTACATTGTCTGCACTTTTTGTCTGTGGGACTGCAGGATATTATTGATTACGTAGTACTAGACTGGGAAAATGAAATGAGGCAGCAAATTGCAGAATCAGTTGGTACCTACCGTGAGTAGTCCAAGCCCTCTTACTGAAAGTCATCCGTGTAGAAGATTTTCCCGAGGTGGTTTCTCCTCTTTGTAAAGCTTGCAGTTCTACAGGTTTATAAAGCAAAATTCTCAGGTGACTGCTGGATGGAAAAGTGACAGGGCATAAGGGTTTATGCAGCCATTTGTTTGAGCGATCAGTTTGTGGTTGATTAAAACCTGACAGTGTGTCCATTTTTCCTAACTAAATAGGCCAGGCTAATGTGGATGCTCCACCACAGGAAATGTTCATGGCCAGGTTGGATGGGGCTTTGGTCTAGTGGGAAGTGTCCCTGCCAATGGCAGGAGGATTGGAGATAGGTGACCTTTAAGGTCCCTTCCAAACCCAAATCATTCTAAGATTCTATGATTCTATGATTCTATTACTCATCTTACCATCCTGGCCACTCTTGTACCTGCACACCATCCCTTACCATCCCTCTGATCTGTGCTACTGTCCCTGTCACTGTGATGCATTGCCCTGGGTGAACTGGGACACACCCCTGCTGCTAGTGAGGATTTTGCACCAGCAAGCCAGGACTGCCAGAGGGCAGGAGCTTTTGTGCTTTTCTTAGCCTGTAGCTAGCTCCTTGCCTTCCTGATGTGCTCCAAAGAATAGGGATGAGGGGAAATATTGTCATCAGGCATTCGATGCGGTAGAGAGGGATTAGGGAGTTTCTCCTTGATCAGAGCATGAGCCCTTCCCCAGTGGCCCTCTCTGCCTCCTCTGTCTTGGAAGCTACCAAAATCCCCATATTCTCTACAGAAAACAAAAATCCTAGAAATTTCTAGAAAAGTCAAGGCTTGGATAAGCCATCGTGTCTTCTCAGATAAACTTACCTAACTCCTTCACAGGCAGCACACCAAGTCTTTACCAGCACAAACATTAATGCATATTTCATTCAAATAGGTTATAAAGCAGAACCATAAACAGTGAAGAGTGCCACAATACCAGAAGTTAAAGCTTTATAACTTTGCTTACACCATGTCTGTGAGGTTAGGAAATAAAGACTAGCAGAAATTGCGTGCACATCCAGTTATTGGTAAAATGCTTGGTCTTTAGTAAATGCAGTCTGTCGAATCCTACTTTGAAAGGCAATAAGGAAGGCACAGAGAAAGGCTTTCAAAATCTTGCTGTTGATCTTCTAAGCAGCTCCAGATACCAGCAATTGTGAAGAGAAACCAAGAGACGGTGGATGTGTCTCAACTGTTATATACACAGAGAAATGTTGGGAATCAGCTATTCAATCTACTTCAAGTTACTACACTCAGAAAGTAAAGTGATACTTTAGTCCACAGAGAATCACCACTTTGGGGCATTGTGCAAACAACACTGGCAGAAATATGTGCCATTTTACAATGATGACCTTCAGTGTAAAAGTTGCTTATATCGACAATTTTCTTGTGTATATCATTTTACTTTGTCTTCATTTTGACCACTGGAATGAGCACAGAATCAGTACAAATAGCAAGGAACGTCCTAATGCATGAGACTCAAGGAACCCAGATTGCCAAAATTTCATTGTACTTCCTTAGGTTCTCCAATCCAGCTGCGGAAGGACAAAAATGAAGCAATTGCATCTAGGGTGCTTCCTGGGTGAAAAGGAAAGAACACTGATATAGTTTAAGAGGAGTTATATTGTCACTGGTTAGAACAACAGCATTCTAATGCCAAGAAGAGCTGCCACTTCCACAGGGAGCTGGCTAGGGGCTGGCAGGTTTTCAAGGAGGTAGCTAGTTCAAGACCGTATGTTACAAGCTGTCCTTAGAGAAGTATTACAGGTGGAGGACATGTCAAGAAAACTGAAGGACTTGGCAGCCTATATCCAGGGGAGTTCTTAGGCACTGTGCAGAGAGCACTCTGATGCTACTTGAAGTAATGCACGCCTACTTGGCTGGTGTCAGTGAAAGACATCAGCAAAGATTTCAGCCTGTGGATCCAACTAAATAATCACTGCATCAGCATACCCAGAGCAGGCAGACAGATTTAGCTGCACCTTGTCTGTATGAAGTCCTCAAAGACACGCAGCAAAGGCCATTTCATAAAGGAAGAATTCCTCCTTAATGCCTGAAATATCTAACATGTTTTATAAAAATTGTGCCAAAGATTTTAAAACCATGCTGGTTCTT
>WEIS01059020.1:3450-23070 GCA_013389965.1 Todus mexicanus
TGGACTCGAGGATCTGAAAAGTCTTTTCCAACCCAAACGTTTCCATGATTCCGTGGTTCTCAGGACACGGAACAGCAGAGCTCAGAGGTGTTTTGCAACGTGGGACGAGGCTGCACGAGGGACTCGCTGCCTTTGCAGGAGATGGTGGCCGGGATGTCCCCCGTGGCCACGGCAGGGCCCAGGAGCTGCTCTGGTGCTGGGCGATGGAGATTGAGGCTGGAAGGGCCGCACGGGCTCAGCCCCACCTGGCCACGCTCCGCGTCACATCTCGCACCTTCTCCCTCGCAGCATCGGCAGCGACTTCCCCAAACCGCCCTGGGTTCCAGCCGCCCTTTGGGGCAGGGCAGGGAGGTGAGAGTGGGGAGGCAGGGCCAGCGCTGGGCTTAAAACCTCTGCCCGCCAGCGCCACGAGCAGGAAGCGTCCCCGCGCCCCGTGAGCCGAGCCAGCACCATGCAGCCCCTGCAGCGCGCCAGCCTCCTCCTGCTCCTCGCCCTGCTTGTCCTCTGCGTGGTAAGAGAAACCCCCGCCAAGGCCGGGAGGGTCCGGCCAGCTCTGGCCCGTGGGCGTGACGCCGCTTGGGGGGCTCAAGGGTTCAACTGGTGGGAGAACTTCTGCTGAACTTCAGCTGCAAACCCGAGCGTTGACTTTCCATTGACGGTAACCCCGGCTGGCTGCCCTGCGGGGTCTAGATACTTCCATAGGTTGCCTTTTTTAAAGTGTTTTTTACCGTTAGAGCTCCTTTTTCCTACCCGTAACCATCACATTGAGCTCTCCGCCCCATCTTGCAGCCTCTCCATTGTGTGCTGGCCCCAGCCCGTGGCTGCCGTGGGGACGCTGGGGCTGCTGGGCACGGCTGTGGAGCTGCTGGATGGACACGCAGCCGCTGGACAGACACACGGCTGCCTGCTTGCCTCTCGCCTCTCCTCGCTGCAGCTTTATTTCTTGCCGGGAGGCTCCGCGGGGGCTCGGGACAAGCGTGGTGCTGGTGGCTGTGGTGGTTGTTGCGTGGGAGAGATGAAGGCACCAGCTGATTGGGGAGGCTGATGCGATTCCGAGCAGCTGGAGGGGTGATGATTTGAAACAATAATCTTGGTAACGGGCCCGGGTTTGCCTGGGCTTATTTCTCCCACCGATTCCCCACGCAGCTGTGACCTGCTGCTGGCTCCACGGGGCGCCTTTAGGTTTCAGGAGTCCCATTCTGTGGCCGGGTGTCCTGGTTTGGGTTAGAACAGAAATTCCGTTCTATGACTTTTACCTTTCAGCTAGGTCTGTCTGGAGTTAGCAGCGTGTTTACAGACAGAGTCTGCTTCTAGCAGTGAGAACGCTCCGTGTTTATAGTCAGTCCCAAGGATTGGTGTGTGAACCAAGGTCATTGAGAGACTTCGTGTACCACACGGCGGGTGCAGGAAAGAGAAGGATGCACCTTCAGGGAGGAGCGACCAGGACAGGTGACCCTAAACTAGCCAAGAGCAGCCCAAACCCCTCATAGCTCGAGGGTGGCTGTGAGGGGGCAGCGCTGGGTGCTGAGGCCCCATCCCTGGCCGGAGGGAGCCGAGGAGGGCTGCAAACCAGTGTGGGGGCTGCTTCATGCTGGGGAGTTGCGACGCTGCGCTCCCTGTTCAGAGATGGGATCCTAGGAAAGGACCAAACCCCGGCGCCAGTGGGTCTTGCACTGCGAGGGCTTCATGCCAACGCCCCGCTTGGGGAGGTGCTGCTGGTTAGAAACAGAAGGAAACTGCCCTGAAACCACCGTCCCCTCCTCCGCGTTACATTTCCTACGTCGGCTGCGACATCCCGGCTTGCGACAGCCCTGCGGACGGCTGGGGGTCCCTCCTCCCCTTCGCCTCCAGTGCAGACGTTCCCCAGCTCAGCTCCTGCACCCCACATCCTGCCCCGGCCGCTTCCTCGCGGCGCTCGGAGGGGCACAAACCGCACCCCGGCTTCTGCTTCCCCCTGGCAGCATCTAAAAGCCCCTGGGTAGAAGCAGGGCGAGGATGTGACGGAGAACTCACTTCGCTGCCCTCCTTGGGAAAACCCCGAAGCCGGCGGTGATTTCTGCGTGGGGAGGGAGGAGGCCACGTGTGCCCCCGAGAAGGGGCAGGGTGGGCTCTGGGGGTGCCCCTGGCTCCTTTCTGCCCCCCAGGGCAGCTGGGGGAAGGCTCTGGGGGGGAATTTCCACCTTGCGCCGCTGTCGGCTCTGGGTTGGAGCGATGCCCGACTCTTGTCGTTTTCTTTCCCAGCCCTCTGACCAGGCGGGCACAACCTCCCCTTCCACGACTCAAAAGCAGCCTGTAGTCAGCCTGAGCCCCCCCTGCAGCAGCCCCCAGCTCCTCTCCCTCCCCCTGGGGCTGGCCGCAGCTTTCTTCTTCTGGCTGCGCTGACCCGGAGGAGGAACCCCAGAAGAAACCCCCAGGATGGCAACCCCTGCGCCAAGAACCCTCCCAGCACGGGGCACCAGCACCAGCGACGCCTTCGCTCCCGTTCCTGCCACCCTTCGCTCCTCTCACCCTCCGGCCTCCAAACGCACCCTTGAAGCTGCCCCAGCTCGAAGCGGGGCTGGGCTGAGGCTCTGAGAAATAAAAGCGCTGGTGTAGAGGCCTCTGGCTCCTCTGCTCTGGGGCTGGGGCAGGGGGGTGACCCCAGCACGGGACATTTCGAACCCTCGGGGCTGGACGGAGCCGGGGCTGAGCCCTACGCAGGAGCTCAGGGTGCATGTCCTGGCTCCCCTGGGGTTCTCTGGAGCTGAGAAGGGACCCCCCGGGTGCTCTGGGGGTCACGGCTTGGTCTGCACCTTCTGCTTTGAAGCTCGGGATCCCAGGGCTGCTTGTGGCCCATGGACACTAGAGGGCACTGGGCTCCTGTCCCGGGAGCAGGATTGGGCCCTGGGCTGCAGGGGGTGCAGGGAGCTGGGTGGCTGTGGCCAGGATGAGGGCAAGGACACCGAGCACCCAGGCAGAGCTGGCCCAGAGGAGGGGGTGATATATTACACACGTACATAAATACAGTTCAGAGCGGGGGAGCTGGTGGGGAGGGGGCTCAGTTGCTCTCCGGAGGGTCCTGAGCTGCTCGTGTCCATTGGGATCCTTCCTGAGCCACGTACGGGGCTCCCCAGGAGGGAGGTGAGGTGGTTCCCTGGAGGGGATGGTGGCATCCTTCACGCATCCCGGGGCTCAGGGGTGCAGCGTGGGGCATACGAGGTGTCCCGGCACGGTGCGGGGGCGCTGCCAGGGTGTCCCCGTCCTGCCCCACGGCACTTCTGGGGGCTCGGGCCTCTAGAGCCCCCTCATAGCACCTGGATGTCCCAAAGCTGCGTGGGTCTTTCCTCCGCCACGTCCCAAACGATGGCGTGGTCCCGGTCGTAGGATCGGCCGCCTGCGGAGCGAGGGAAGGCTTGATGGGGTTGGGAAGGGAGGGGATGCCCCATCTCACAGGTTGGGAGACCCTGGGCAAGCAGCTCCTGTGCTGGAGCCGGGTCCTCACCCTTTATATCGAGGATCATGTCCTCGAACATCTGGCTGTGGATCCGTCCCCGAGAATCGACGCTCCAGGTCTGTCGCGGCATCCGCGTCTCGGACCAGAGCACGGCCTTGGCCCCCTTCCCGGCCGGCCCGATGACCTGCAGGCTCATGGTGGGGGCCACCTGCGAGGAGCGGCGGTAGCCAGGTGAGTCCGCTCCTCTCCATCACCTCCGCCTGGTGCAAAGGCTTGGAGCTTGGGGGGATCTGCCCTGTAAATGCGGCTGGTTCTGGGGTGGGACGTGGGATATGAGCAGGAAAAACTCCCCAGTGAGAGGTAGGGCCAGTTAGGGTAACCAAAACTCCTCAGGGAAGGCAGAGACGCCTTCATATCTCCAGGGAAGGCTTGGGGAGGAGAGAATCAACCTCTCTTTGGGGACACGGCTGAGGTCAGGTGCTGGCAAAGGCTGTGCTAAGCCCTGAGTGATGGCGGTGGGGTGGGGAGTAGCCCAGGGGGTGGCCTTCCAGGGGTAGCTCTGGCTGCCACACGTGAACCCTCACCTGGTTTTTGATCAGCCCCTCCTCGTAGAACCAGACGGAGCTGCTCTGCTCACCCAGGCTGGAGACCACCACCCGCCCGGCTTTCATGTCCTCCACGTCGTCAGGGACCGAGAGGTAGAGCTCCAGCTCCCTGCTCCTGATGCGGAAATAGATCCGTCTCTGGCAAGAGAAAGAAAAAAACCACCTTTTTCACACCCAAAAGCCCCACTGCCTGCACCGCCCGCCCCGCCGCTGGATGAGGAGGGACCTCGCTGGGCTTGTGGCCTTGGGAAGGGAGAATCTGGTCCCCTGGGGTGCTGCTCGGAGGGTTCTCCTTGCCCCCCGCTCCAGGAGGTCGCTGCTCTCCCAATGGTGACCTGCCCCAGCCTGTTTCTGGTTGCTGGCGCGGGCACAGCTCTCCTTGCCGGGATGTTTGGCAAGGCCCGCGGGGAGCGTTTCACCACCAGGGTGGCTGCTGCCAGGGAGGGGAACAGGGAGCTGGGGGTGGTGGTGCTGGGATGGTGGCGCTTTCCACAGGCCAGAGCTGTCGGCAGCTCGCTGCTGCTCCTCAGGCTGCCCCGTGATGTCCCACCTGGAGCCGGGACCCCATCCTCCTCCTAGATTCAGAGAGCNGACTCTTGAGCTCCATATGAGCCACCTGCCTTGGGCTTTCGGGGCTCACCCCATGGGGTACCAGCTCCCCATCCCACCCCATCCCTCACCTGGCGGATGGGGTAGAGAGACCCCACGTGCTGGAGCCCGCTGTACGTCAGCCAGTTGGTGATTTCGGTGCAGTCCAGCAGCCACTGCCGCCCTCGGAAGTCCCCGTGTTCGCACAGCACCCAGCTGGGGAAGGTCAGGAGGGGATGGAACAGGATGGGATGGGCTGAGCGGGGTCACCTCCTGGTGATCCCACCAGCCGGGGCAGGGCAGGGCGGCTTTGGGGCTCACTCACATCCCGCCTTTGACGCGCACCGACAGCACGTGGTTGTTGAAACCTTCCGCCTGGAGACTCCGCACTTCGCTGTTCAGCTCGATCTCCTTCCCCTCGAAACACTCCAGCCCGTGCAGGAAAATGGAGGGTTCCGAGAAAAACTGTGGGACGAGGGGAAGAGGCGAAGGGTGGAGAGGGAGGAGGGAGCACCCGTGGGTGCGGAAGGGCTCCGAGGCTGGAGAGCCGGCCCTGGGGGGACCCGCAGGAGGGGGAAAAGGAGCTGCTTTGGAGGTTTAGGATACTCACCAACGGGACCTTCTTCAGGGAGCGGATGGCGGTGGAGGAGACGCAGCCCATGGCGCTGAGCGTGGGGTACTCGCCCTCGGACAGCACGTGCTGATCCCCAGTGAAATCCTGCCCGTCGAACAGGATCCAGCTGGCGGGGAGGAGCGTGCCCGGGTTGACATGGACATCACGGTGGGCAGCCAGCCCTCCTGGGACCCCTCAGCACGCCCCTGTCCTGCCCACCCTCCTGGGGACCCCCTCTGGGTGCCTGTGGGGCTGCCAGCCAGGACGATGTCCCCGTTCCCAGCCCCAGTCAGAGGCAACGAGGCCCCGGGACCCTCTACCTGCCGCCGCGGACTCTGCAGGAGCGGGGGACGAAGGCGTCGGGCAGCGCATCCTCGTCCTCCTCGAAGGAGACGTGGTCCCCCAAGAAATCGGGCTCTGAGAAGAGCAGGATCTGGGGAGGGGGAGCAGAGGGGCTCGGTGAGGGGGGCAAAGCTTCACCACCACCCCAGAAGGGGCTGCATCCCCCAAAGGAGCGTGTCCCCCTCCCCATCCACCGCCTCTGACCTTGGAGATGAAGTGGAGGTTGTGTTCCCCGACCTGGAAGCAGACAGAGCAGGGCTGGTTGGTGTCTTGCCCCAACCTGGACCCCAGCAGCCCCCAGTGGTGGCACTGGGGGGTCCCACAGTGAAGGGGGGACGCTGCGGGGTGCTGGTGGGGGGTGTCCGGTGCTCTCACCTGCAGGATGGGCTGCACCGAGGCGATGCGGCAATCCGCGGCCCCCCAATCCTCGCAGCTGCGGTACACCCCCTTCTCCAGGACGTACTGCTCGCCTGAGAAGTTGGTGCCTTCATAGGCCACCCACCTGCCGGGAAATCACGGGTGCTGGCTCAGCACCGCCGTCCCCCGCCCCGCCGCGTCCCCTCGGCCCCGGTCCCGCACTCACACGCCGCTCAGCACGTGGATGGACTGGGTGACGGTGCCGTAACCGGCCAGCTGCGTGTCGGGCAGCGCCTCGCTCAGCTCCACGCTGGAACCCTCGTCGAAGTCCATGGCCTCAAAGAGAACCAGCGCTGGGGCCGAGAAGTCCTGCGGGGAGAAGGATCCCCCACCCTGAGCCCCTCAGTCCACAGCGGGGCAGGGGCTGCGGGTTGGGCGCTCTCCGCACACGCAGCCGGGGTCCTGCCTGGCCTCAGCGACCCCAGCGAGGGTGGGAGCAGCTCTGGGCACCTCAGCCTCTGTGTGGGATGAGTTTGAGGGATCTCAGGCCACACTCGGTTGCCTGGCGCAGGCAGGGAAGGCTCCTTTTGGGGGCTGAGGATGGGACTGGGTGGGCTGGTTGTCCCTGCCCGCACTGGGTCTGTCCCCGGGCGATGCCGCCACCCCGTCCTCACCGTCCGTATCAGCCGTAAGGACACCAGCTCCTTGCTGTAGCCGCCCCACTGCTTCCAGTCCAGGTACTCGCCTTCCTCCAGCAGGTACTGGTGCCCGCGGAATCCCTCCTTCTCGTAGCCGACCCAGCTGTGGCACAGGCAGAGTTGGGCAGTGAGGTCTCCGCGGGATTTCCACGTGCCGGGACACGGGGACACCATCCCCGCCGCTGCCTCAAGCTGCCCAGAGCCATCCCACAGCCCCGGGCAGCTCCTCCGAGCCCTTTCCCAGGGGTAAGCATCCCCTTCACAACCTGCTCCAGCCACGACGCCCACCCTGCGCCGCTCACCAGCCACCCAGGACGCGCAGGGAGCCCACGGTGGCCAGCGCCGGCCCGGACAAGCTCTTCAGGTCGTAGATATCTCGGCTGATGGTGAAGCTGCGCCCTTGGAAACCTGCGGCCTCGTAGATCAGCACCTGGGGACGCGGCGGGGTGAGCACAGCCCCAGGGCTGCCCTGGCCCCGTGGCCACCCCGGGCACTGGCCCCGCACCCACCTGCGGCTCTCCGGGTCTCTCCACCACAGGGCAGCCCTAGAAGGAGAAGAAACCCCAGTGGCAGGAGGGGACAGCGTGGTGCCATCCCATCCCCCCTTTCAACCCCGAGCTGGTGTTCCTGGGTCGTTTTCCCTCAAGAACAAGCTCTTCCGGGCTTTGTTTTGTCACCGTCCTCCGCCGCTAACCCACAGAAGCTCTTTCCAGAGCCACGCTCGGCACATTTCCACACCGAGCTCTCGCTGCTGGGAACCGGGACATGCTCTCGCCCGTCACGCCCGGGGCTGGATGTGAGCCCAGCGCCCCCATACCCAGCGCTCACCAGCCTGATGGGGTGCATGGAGCAGATGGTTGGGTCCTTTGCTCCCCAAGCCTTTAAATTGGGGTAGCCGCCTGGCTCCAAAACGTAGGGGTCGTCGTCGAAGAAAGGCTTGGAGTAAACCAGCCACCTGGGGAGGAGGAGGAGGAGGAGGAAAGCGTCACACCCCGCTCCATCCAGCCCGTGCTGGAACCCACCCAACACCCTGGGTCCCACTCACAGGCCCGAGTGGACGATGATGGAAGCGGCGCTGAGCGCCTGGCCCCGCGTGCGGGTGTCCTCGGCCGAGTCGGTGAACTTCAGCCGGGCGCCTTCGCCGTTCTCCTCCTCGAACAGGCTGATCTCGGGGGTGCGGTAATCCTGGCGCGGGGCACAGCGGCGTTACAAGGGTCCAGCAACCCCCACCCCGTTTACCGGGGGATGTGGGGCGAGCGGGAGGCTCGCTGGGGGTGTCCCTGCGCTCACCCGCACCACCCGCTTGAAGGAGCCGATGCGGAAGGGCCGGGAGCCGCCGGGCTGCCCGCTCCGCCCGTACACCGCCCAGGGGTTGTCGATCTCCACGTCGCCCTCGGCCAGCACGCACTTGCGCCCGTGGAACCGCGGCTTCTCGTACATCACCCACCTGCGAGAGGGGTGGGAGACAAGAGGGGGGGGGAAATAATCCTGCTCTTGTCCTGAGCCGGCGGGAGCCTCGAGGCAGAGCATGGGTGGGGATGTCCTGCCAGAGCCGCCACGCCGGATCGCGCCCGCGGGAATGAGCGCTGGCGGGGAGCGATCGCTCCGGGATCCCGAAGCTGGGATCTGGCCGCCGTCCCCGGCGAGGAGCCCCGGCTGAGCCCTCCCTCCGTGTCCTCACCCTGCCGCCGGCCCCTACCCGCCGCGGATGACTCGGATGGAGATGGTGTGAGACAGTTCCCAGGACGTGGCGTCGGGGACGTCGCCCCAGATCTCCCGCTTCTGGCCCGCGAAGCCGGCCTCGGAGAACAGGATGATCTGGGAGGGGGTGACAGAGCGGAGAGGTGCTACCAATCCCCAACGCACCCTGCCCGCCCAGCCCAGCCCAGCCCCACCACGCTCCCTGTACCTTGCCGGGTCTCGTGTTGATCTTTTCCAAGCCCTCCTTGTCCTCCTGCTGCGAACAGCCAAGGGGATGAGCGCGTGAGGAGCGTGGAGCAGCACCAGCCATCTCTTCGCAACCCGAGGAAGCTGCAGCTGCGGCCGCAGCCTCACGTCTGGCGTCTGCCCATCCCTCCCACCGCCCCGAGCAGCCACACCTCGAGCATTCCTGTCCTGCTGGGGATCGGCCTCTGCGCCTGCCCCGGGACCCTCCTGTCGCCCGCCCCGGGACCCTCCCATCATCTGCGGTGGCATCCACCCATCACTTGACCTCAAACCCTTCCGTCACCTGCCCTGCTGCCCTCCCATCCTCCATCCCAGCACCCTCCCATCGCGATCCCAGCACGCTCCCGTCGCACCAGTGGCTTTCACAAACTGGGCTCTGGGGTGGGAAGCCCAAGCCGTGTGCTGGGAACAGCAAAAGACGCTGCAGGGTTCAGACCCCGCCACCTCCCCGTGTGCCCAGAAGGACAGAGCATCTCCCCAGGTGCCACGTTGCAGGTTTCACTCACCAGGACATCCACGGGGCACAGGATCGTGGTGCTCTCTGACTCTTCAGCTATAGGAGGGATGCAGCCAAAACCCGAGGCTTCCAGCAGGGCCATCTCGGGGCCGGGGTGGTCACCAGGTCCCAGCCCATTGCAGTCTCCAGGGGTGGCTGAGCCGGTGTCCCCACCGTCCCTGCCGGGCAGCTCGAGCAGGGCGCTGCTGGGCGACACGAAGCGGCTGTAGAGCACGCTGTTGTCCAGCCGTGAGTAGGGCTTCCCCTCCTCAGGGGTGGCCGTCCGCTGCTCCAAGAAGTGAGAGAGCAGCGCCATGCCCTTCAGGACATTCCCTCGGAAGAGCACGCTCTGCTCGGCCGAGCCCCCGGACACCAGTTTGGCCCTTTCCCCCACTCCGATCGGCCGCGGCGTCCCCAGGAGCGAGCCCCCGCCCACCCAGCCGTCGCCGGCCGCGCTGTCCCCGGGGTGGGACCCGGCCAGCGCCCGCTCGGCGGGGGTCAGGTAGGGGTTCTCGATCTCCTCCTCAGGGCTCTCCTCCTGCTCCCCCGCCGTGCCCCGCGCCAGCAGCTCGCGCAGAGCCTCGGGCAGGGAGACGGGGGCCCGGGGGGCCACGCGGTCCTCCTGGATGGGGGGCAGAGCGGCGCAGCGGCTCAGCGACGACGGCCGGGGCTGCCGCGGGGTCTTGGGTGCCTTCCGCATCTCCGAGGGCTCCATGTTACGGAGCGTGTCCACAAAGATCTCCATGTCCACCAGCAGCTCAGGGTCCTCCTCGGTTGTGTCCGCGGGGCTCTCAGCTGGGGGGTGAAGGGCTGGGGGCTCAGCAGGTGGCTCTGGGCTGCTCTCAGGCTCTTGGGCTGTGCCTTGGGGGTCCTCCATCGGTGCACCCCCCTCCAAGTCAGCCTCAGCCTTCGGAGATGCTGGTGCTTCAGATGGAGGCTCTGGACTCCTGCTTGCCTCCGAGGAGGGGTCTTCGGGGGTGCCGCCGGTTCCCGGGGGGCTCTCTGTCCTCAGCGGCGTAGCTGCGATGGTGCCGTCCTCGTCTGCTGCGCTTCCCTCTCCCGCACCAGCTGGACCAGCCTGGCCGCCGGCGTCCTCTGAGGGACACTGCGGGGAGCTGGTTCTACTGGTTTGTGGGTCCCGGGGCCTGTCGCCATCTCCCAGAGTTGCGTTCGCCGGCGCAGCTCTGGCTTGTGGTGAGTGTTTCTCTGCAGGGCACCCCTCTGCCGGGAGCCCAGCAGCCTCCGTGGTGCCCAGCGAGTTCTCGCTGCCTCCCGAGGCCCCGGCCAAGCCGCTGCCGTCCTGCCCGTGGCTCTCCCGCTGTGGTGGGACCATCACGGTACTGGCAGCATCGTGCATCCCATTTCGGGCTTCCCTTCCCTCCGGCTGCGTCCTGGCTGCGTCCCGGCCCGTCCGCAGCACAGTGACGGTCCTGGCTCTGGGCAGGGCAGGGCCGCAGCCGGGCTCGGCTGCACACGGGGCACCGGGACCCTCAGAGGGACCCCCCACGGGATGCTCGGCGGCGCGGGTGGGGAGGAGGGTGCCGTGCACGTAGCTCTCCCTGTGCACGGGCAGCTCTTGGGGGGTCCCCGCGGGTGGGGGGATGGCATCACCGCCCCCGCCAGCCCCCGCCTTCCCCCTCTCGTCCTGCCGCCGCGGCTTCTGCGCGGGGGAATACACCTGCGAGAAGATGGGGCCGTGCGCGGTGAAGCCCTTGAGGTGGTTGACGGAGGACGAGCGTTCCCGGGGTGTGGGGGTGGTGGGGCCGGACGCCGTCTTCTCCACGATCTCCCTCTCCCAGGCCTGCAGCAGGAGGGAGACGCGCGAGGGGCTCCCCTCGCGGCCCCGGGTGCTCCCCGAGCTCTCCAGCCGCCGCGACACCAGCGAAACCTTCTGGAAGTGGGACCTGCCTTCGGGCCCCGGAGCCGCCGCCGTCCCCTGCTTGATGCTCAGCTCCGCGCTGGAGGTGAAGCCCCTGGCCTTGGTGTGGCGGAACGATGGATCCATGCTGGGGAAGGAGCTGCCCTGGCCCTGCAACGCCCTCACTGCAGGGAGAGAAGGAGACCCTGCGAGAGCTGAGCAAAAAACCACCTTGAGGGACCAGCCCTGGCCCCCAAACCAGCCCCTAAACCCCTTGACACCTCCCGCTGATCCCGCAGGGTATTTTCTGAGGGGGTCTCATAAGCAGCAGAGGTGGATTTGGGGCTCCCCACAATTCTCGGGGTGCTCATGTTCATCCATCCTGGCACGGGTGAGGTGCAGTGGGCACCACGGACCCCGCTGCCCGCTCATGCCAACACTTCTGCAGCCAGCGGAGATGGTGGGGAGCTCCCCCACACCACCAAGGTGGGCTCAGCAGAGCCTGGCAGGCTGGCCCAGCACCACTGAGTGTGCAGGATCTGTCCGGGCCGTGCTGTGCCCCGAGCGGTGCCCTGCCCCAAGCTGCGGGATGAGTCAGGCGGGCAGCAGGGCTGCGCCGAGTCAGCGAATGCAGCAAACAAACAAGCCCAAAACAGCAACAGGGAAGCTGCTCCGCGGTGGGAAAAAGGCTTTGGCCGGGACTGGGCCCAGCCGCGGGGTTTGCAGGATGGGGTGGGGACCTGGGCAGCATCTTCCCTTGACCTTTGCCTCTTGCTGCTCAGCAGAGGTGAGATGGCTGAGTCCTCCTCTGCAGCCCCACTGAGCTGTGCTGATCCGCCAGCGCCTGCACCCTGAGCCAGGCTGGCACCCAGCGCCCAGCTCCTGCACCCTCCTGGGCATCGCTGTGGTCCCCAGGCTCAGGGACAGCCGAGCCCCCTCAGCTCGGGGGGATGCCGGCGGAGGAGCCGCCGTGCCCTGGCCGTGGCCCTGCCCCAGGAGGGTTTTATTGCTGGGTTTGGGGTTAGGAAAGAGCTGACGCAGCAGGTGCAGCATCTCAGCATCGCCCAGTTAGGTGCTGGTCGGTGTCATCACCCGGCTATGGAGCCAGCGGCAGGGACGGGGCTTTGGGCTCAGCCTGAGGACAGGCTGAGGTTCATGAATCCCAGACTGGCTTGGGTTGGAAGGGACCTCTGGAGGTCATCTGGTCCAACCCCCCGGCAGGGAGCAGGGACACCTCCAACTAGAGCAGGTTGCTCAGAGCCTCGTCCAGCCTCACCTTGAATGTCTCCAGGGATGGGGCCTCCCCCGCCTCCCTGGGCAACCCATTCCAGCTTTCCACCACCCTCCTGGTAAAGAGCTCGTTCCTAACATCCAATCTAAAGCTACTCTGCTCTAATTTAAAATTGAGATTGGGGGTTCCTAGCCAGGAATGGGGACACCCTCCTGCACAGCCCCCAGGGCTGGTTTCCCCAGGGAAAGGGCCTCATCCTGCACCGCCTGGGGCTGAGCTCCCTCCAACAACCACAGGTTGGGCTCTACCAGCCCCTAAGGGGGGTTGGGGAGGCCAGGGGCAGGCGGAGAAGTGCTGGGTGCAGGCAGCTGCCTGCCCCTCCTGCCAGCCCGCCACGCGCCCTCCGCGTCTCGCTCTCCCCGGCCGGGCAGGTCTTTCCGGTACAGATAGGAAGAGTTTGTGTCATTTTCTAGGAGGCGATGAGACCTCGTCTGAGACAGTCAGCGCCGCTCGAGGCTGGGACCAGCCTGGGTGGGACTGAGCATCTGCATGGGCAGAGCCACAGCTGGATGCCCAAGGCCACGACTGGGTGCCCAAGGTCACAGCACCCACCAGTGGAAGAAGGATGGGTGCTGAGGAAGAGCTGCTGGGAGCGAGACAGGAGTCGGAGCAAACGGCCAAGAGCAGGGTCAGGCTGGAGGGAGCTGGATTCTGCAGTGCCCCCCGTGCTGGGAAAGCTCCTGGCAGGGTTGGCAGTGCCAGGGCAGCGAGGTTTGCGCAGGAACGTGGCCAATCTCTGCCCTGCAATTTTGCCATCCCGCTGGAGCTGGAGCTGCTTGGCACCTGGTTGCACCCCGGGCTTGCTTCAGCTCTGGTTTCTCAAGTGCTTGGTGGTGGTGCCCAGCCATGCCCGTGGCTCCGGGGTGGCACCAGGACAGGGATGCTGGCTTCGTGCGGCACCGGGGTGCTGGGGGGGAAGTGAGAGGTGCTGACTCAGCAGCTTCTTGCCCGGAGCTGGATTTCCAAAGATCTCCGCGTTTGTGTTTCCCATCCCATCCCATCCCATCCCTGCAGCTGGAGCCGGTGCCACTCTGGGTCAGCAGCCGCGGGAAATGAGCTCACCCCAGCGCCCTGCTCTGCCCCACAACTCATCGTTTGCTACAATACTTCCTTCTGCAACAGCAGGTGAAGGACACACAGGGGCACAAGGCCATCGCTGCCCGCCAGGACGTGCCACACTGGATCCCAGTGGTGTTACCACACTGGGCTCCCAGCACGGCTGATTAATCCCCCCTGGCCAAGCCAAGCCAAGCTGACCCACCCGGCTCGTTTGCTGCCTCCCATCATCCCAAAGGGTCTCCCAGCACTCAGGTGAAAGGCGCAAGGTGCCGTTTAATACTCGGAAGAGACAAAGAGGCCAAGGGCAGCGGCTGCGGCTCCCTTTGAGCTGGTGACCACGGATTAAGCCGAGCCTCCGGCCACGTCGGGCTGAGCCCCGTCGCCACGGGCTGCGAGCGGACCTGCCGCCTTCAGGAGAATTGAGGATTAGGTTTGGGTGGCTGCTGCTCAGGCTGGGGTTCATAAGGAGGGCAAGGGAACCTCCACCTCCTCTGGCTGGCCCTGCCTCCCCCCGTGTCGTGGGCAGCCATGTGCCCTGCAGGGAGGAAGGGGACGGGGGTGACGGGGGAGCCCCGCTGTCCCCCCCAGCTTGAGCTGTGAGGCCACCAGAGGTGGAGGAGCCTCAGCTCACCCCAGTGCCCGTGAGGATGCACTTTGGTGGCAGGAGTCGGGGCACGACTCCAGTAGCCTCCCAAATTAGGGGGCTGAAGGTGAGAGGGGCAGAGCTGGGCTCAGCCCACACCTCGCAGCCCTGTGCCCCCCTCCCTGAGCAGTGCCAGTCCTGGGGGAGCAGGGACCCATCCCAACCGCCGCCACGCTGGGGCACGGCTCCAAGCACCAGGCAGCAGCCCTGGGTGGCTGCCAGGACAGGAGCACCGGTGTCGCCCATCTCCCAGCACCACAAACCCTCCCTCCCTGCCAGCACCCACGCAAGCCGGGCGGTCCCAGCACCTGGGGGCTCCCCACCCTGCACCCCTACGTACCTGCTGGCCGAGGGTCGCGCCGCGCCGGCCGGGTGGGGAGCAGGGTGCTGCCCTGTGCCGTGCCGAGCCGCTTCTGGGGGTGCTGCTCCCTGCACCCCACGGCTGGGCGGACCGGCAGAGTCACCCGCCGAGCACCCAGCCCTCGCCGAGCACCCAGCCCTGAGCACCCAGCCCTGGCGCAGCGCAGGTTTGGCATTCCTCAGGTGCTGACAGCCGGGGAGCCGGTCAGGCTGGTTCCCCAGCACCCAGCTCCTCCATTTCCTCCGACTCAGCAGCGCCGGGAGGGAGCTCAGCTGGCCTGGGTGGCTCTGGGCCCCCCGGACCTTGGCCCCATCACCCTCTCCCCACCACCCATCTGGGTGAGGGTCACCTCGGAGGGGACGGTAGTGACCAGCGTTGTCCCCACAGCCAGCTGGGTCCTTCATCAGCCAAGGCCATGGGGCTGGCAGGGTCACAGCACTGGGGTGAGGGGCTGGGGATCCCCAACGCTGTGATTGCACCTGGATTCACCAGCTCCAGAGGGGTCCTGCATGGAGCCCTCAGCACTACGGCACATTCCCTGGAGGTTCCTAATGCTGGGAGGTGTCCCAGGTCTTGGAGAGCTGGAGCACTTGAAGGGCTTCACCCTGGCTTGGGGCTGGAGCCAGGGTCACAGTAGCCCTGGGCTACTGTAGGAGACCTGACCCCAGGGCGCGGGGCCCTTTCCCTGCAGGGCTGGGAGTGACAGCAGAGCCAACGCCCGCCCTGCATCCTCACCCTGCCCTCCCACTCCTCGCCAGCACCCGCGGGTGCCCCGCTGCGGTGCCAGCCTCGCCCCGCGGCCACCACTCCCGGCTGCTGCCTCAGCCCAGGAACCTCCTTGGCCACCACCAGCCCAGGGTGCAGCTCCGCTTGGGGTGCTCTGGGTGCCACCACTCACGTGCTGGGGAAACTGAGGCAGCACCGAGCTCCTTCTGAACCTTGGCCGGCAGGATCAGGGTTCAGCCGGGGATGGGGAGCCCATGGCTCAGCCGGCCTCCACCCAGCGCCGAGCTGGAGAAGCACCAGGTGATGGTGGGGGCTGGAGCAGGTTGGTTGGACTCTGCCCTCGGTCCCTCCCTGCCAGAGCTGGGGGGACATCGTTGTGAAACCCCCCCGGGCGGAGCCATGTGCTGCTGAGGACACCGGCGGGGGCCACGTCCCCAACCCCACCTTGAGAAGGGTCTCTAAAGCCTCTCCCGTGTGCTGGGATCAACCCATTGACCCCCCCGAGCCCTGGGGCTGGGGGGCTCCAGGCGGCCCTGCCAGCCCCTGGCCCAGGGCACCGCTGCGGGACGTGGCTCCAGCCCCTGTCCCCTCCAAGGGACACTCGCAACGATGGCCTCGGCACCCCCATGGAACCCTCTTGCGCCTCCCTGGGGAGCTTCATCGTCCTGGGGCTGGGCAGCTGGGGCCATCCCAGGTCTGCAGAGTGCCCAGCCAAACACGAGGAGCAACTTGTTTGGGGGGAGGGTGTTGGAGCCTGGCCCAGGCTGCCCAGAGAGGTTGGGGAGTCTCCTTGTCAGCAGAGATTCCAAGCGCGCCTGGACACTGCGATGCTGGGCCCCCTGCTTGGGGTGACCCTGCTGGAGCAGGGGGGTGGCACCAGAGGAGCTCCAGAGGGCCCTGCCAGCCCCTATCATTCAGTGATTCCATGTGCACGCGTGTATAAGCATGTGCAAGCATGTGCAAGCATGTGCAAGCGTGTGCAAGCGTGTGTACATGCCAAACCAGCCAAGCCAGCTGGCAGCAGCTCTGTGGGAAGCTGGAGCTCCCTGCCACATCCCCCGGCATCGCCAGGGCCCGGCTGGGGAGGATTTAGTCAGCGCTGGGGAGGGTCCTCCCTGGAGCAAACCAGTTCCCCAGGCACTGGGGGAACTGGAGGGACACTGGGGCAAGCCCAGACCTTGAGTCACTGTGTGCTAAGGGAGGGATGAGATACGGGGCAGGCGGCAGGGACTGGAACGGGCTCAGCTGCAGCACTGGGGGGGTGGGAACTGGGCTGGGAGGGAGAACTGGGCTGGGAGGGAGCCCCACAGCTCCTGGGGGTGGCCGGGGTGGCCACAGGGGGACCCCTGCTGGCACCTCCACTCGGGCAGCGGGTGGCAGGGTGCCCAAGAGGGTGGCAGGGTGCCCAAGGGGTGGATATCAGGGTGCTGGGGGGATGATGGAGTGCCCAAGGGGTGGATGTCGGTGCTGGGGGGATGCTCAGGTGTCCAGGGGTGCTCAGGGGGCAGCTTTGCGGGTCTTTGGGTGCATTTCGAGCACCCAGGTGATGCTTTGCATCCCCCCATCAGGGCAGGAGGGAGGAGGAATCAGGGTGCTGGGAACAACGAGGTTGAGGCAGCGAGAACTCGGGGACCACAGTGAGATATCCCCACCTTCCAGCACGTCAAATAGACAGCAGGGACCAGCACCAGCTCTGCCTGCACCCTCAGCTCACAGCACCCAGCACCTGAGCATCTCCCCCTCTGAACTTTCACACCTTCTCCCAGCTGGATTTTGGGTGCGTTTGCACCCTTGGGCTGCACCACCTGCAGGCAGAGCTGCCCCTTGGCTGCCCCCACCTTATCCCACAGGCCGGGCACCTGCAGGGAGCTGGAGCTGCTCCAGCCACACCTGCAAGGAGTTTCCAGGTCTCAGCGGTGGGAAGGGGCTGAGGGTAGGGGAGGGTGGGGTTGGGGTTGGCTGTTGGTGTTTGGAGATCATGGGTAGTGGATGTGCTCAGCTTCCCTGGGGTCACCCTGCCCAGGACTTTGGGGGTGTGTGTGGGCATCTCTAGCACCCCAAGAAGGAGGAGAGCCCCATTTTCCAGACCACCGGTGAGAGGAGGAGGATGCCGAGCAGGCTGATGCTCTGGGAGGTGAGGTTCGGCTGTGAGAGGAGAGGTTTTGCTTCCTCTCCTCAACCTCCTGCTGCAGCCCCACATGTCGCGTCCCCCTCCCAGCCCAGCTCCCTCCTGAGCGATTTTCTCTCCCACTCCCTGAGTTTGCTGTGGGAGGGAGCGAGGCTTGAATCAGGGTGGAGGGTTTAGGGGGCGAGGGGAGGCTTGTGAGCCCTGGGCTGCTGGAAGCGGCTGCCTCGGCGGACAGTTTCTTTCAGCTATCGATTTCCCTTTATCAGCGAGCAGGAATATGTATGGGGCTGAAATCCTGATCAATCCCCACTCTGCAGCCGATCGATCAGCGGCTGCCTGAGGGCTTTCATCGAAGGGAGCTGGGGATGCAAAGAAGAGCTGCTGAATTTGGGCACCGGGACCATCTGTCCCAACCTTTACCCCCCTCCTGCCTTATCTGAAAAGCAGTAAAGCCACCCCAAAATCCCTGGCAGCACCCGGGGGGGGTCACCCCAATGTGCGCTCCTCAGCCTTCCCTCCTGCGGCGCCGATGCCCTGGGGAGCCCCAGCTCTGGCAGCAGCAGGATCCTCGCTCTCCATCCCCACGCTGGGCACCCCAGAGCCCTAAACTCAGAGGTGGGAGACACCCGCTGACACCCCAGCGTTGGAAAGCAGCCCCAGGGGAGCGTCTCTGGGGTTGTCGGGAAGGAGTCGCTCAGTTAGGGCAGCCTTGGGAGCACACTCGTGTCTCCCGTAGGTCAACGTTTAGGTGTTTAAGGCCAGCCTGGATGCCACACTCAGTGGCAGGGTTTAGCTGAGTGGTGGTGGTAGGTCAGAGGCTGGACTCGATGAGCTCCGAGGGCTTTTCCAGCCTCAATTATTCTGTGATTCTCTGATTCTCTGATGCACTCCCAGCCCCGTGGACCGGAGCGTCCCTCAATCCCGGCTGGGCTCATTAGAGGCACGGGGCGAGCGGGGGGCGCAGGGGGCCAGCTAAGGGGGAGGAGCAGCACCGTGGCCTCCGTTATTGATTGCTTCGTAGCCAAAGGTCAGCGGCGATCCTGCAAGGACAGGGAGGAGGGAGCCGAGTGGCTCTGGGACGCCAAGGGCTCGCTGCCAGCGCCGGGGCTGTGCCGTGGGGGGCAAGTGCCGGCCGTGGGGAGTGTGGGGCACTGAGCTGGTCTGGAGAGCCTGGCATGAGTTGCCATTGCACAGGCACCCCCTTGCCATGGATCCTCCTCGTGCCTCAGTTTCCCCATCAGCAGAGCGGGGAAGGAGGCGCTGCGGGTTGTGGGGAAGGGTCTGTGCCCACGGGAGGGAGGTGGAGGTGGGCTAGGAGGGCTTGGAGGAGGTTTGTGTGTGTCTCTGTGGAGCCAGGAGGGTTGTGACTGTGGCACGGGCAAGGAGAGGGCTCATTTTCCCCTCGTGGGGGGCTCAGAGGCTGCCTCTGAGCTGGTTCGTGCCTTCCCCATGGGCAGGTGGTGTTGGTGACTGCGCTGGGAGACGGTTCTGGAGCCACAGCCCTCATAACACCCACCCCAGGCCCTTGGGCTCCCCAGGACCAGCCCCAGCTGAGATCTGAGGACACCAACCCCTGTCTCTGCCCAAACTGTGCCACACACAAGCGCAGGCTTTGCCCATCCCCCAGGCCTCATCCTGCCGTGCTCAGGACCCAGCTGGAGCTGGGCAGACCCAGGTTGGCTGCCTGGGGATCCACGATGCCGGAGCACGGGCAGCAGCAGCGGCGGCGCTGAGCTCCAGCCCAGCTCAGCACTCCCTGCCCTCGCCCCGGCCGTGCCGCGCCGCGAGGGGGAAGATTTACAGGCTGTCAGAGCCAGGGCCAGAGGTCAGCAGGGGTCAGAAAGTCCATTTCGGAGAGGTCACTGTCCACTTCTTTCAATCTAATGAAGCCATTATTTGTGAAAGCAGCCGCTTTGCCGGCAATTCCCTTGAAGCTGAGCAGGGCACAGCGACCAGCTCTGAAAGAACAGGAAGGAGTCCCCTTCCCTTTCGCGTTTGCCATTCAACAGGACCCCCACCCCCAAAAAAAAACCCCCCCAAATACACCACACACAGAAATACGACGCGGGGCCATCGCTGCTGCGGGGCCGTGGCACCGGAGCTGGGGGAGCTGAGGTTGGGATGGAAAGGGAACGTTGCCTGGAGGTGCCGTGCTCAGGGATGCGGCCAGACTTGGATGGAAAGTCATCGAGGATGGGCAGAAACTGGGGGGATGCTGAGAAACTTGCAGCTGAGTTTAAATCGAGGTACAGGAAAGTGTCTCTGGGGGTTGTTGGTTCCTCCTGTTCATCAGGAAGGGGCTGGCGGGGTGTTGGGGGGAGCTGGTGGATGGTGATGGATTATTTTCTGAGAGAAAGCAAGGGCTCATTCCTCACCACATCCTTCCCCCATCTCCCCACACCTCTGCTCACCTCCCACCCCACTCAGGGTGTCCTGTCTGCCCTGGGACGCTGTGCCCAGGCTGGGGGGGGGGGG